>JAYMSL010001692.1:0-16315 GCA_036897195.1 Plantago coronopus
CATATTTTGCTGCATATTCTGTTTTTTGATGCATATTTCCGTTTTTTGTAATGAATTGGGTGGTGAGGTGACTTTTGGGGAATTTACCCTCCATTGGTGCCTCTCTTTGTAAATTTCCCATAAAAAAAAGGGCAAAAACACACAGCCATTCTGGCACAGACGACACCGTTTGGACAATTATGAAAAGTATAAATAGAGTCTCTTGTCAGAATGTGAACCCTTTCACTGTATCACCTGAAGCAAAACCCCTAAACCCCTCACAACCATAACATACAAGAATGGCGGATTCGCCTCAATTTCTGAAGCACATCGAGTTATACGTCAATTCCTCCGCAACTCCACTCCAGCAGGTACTCTATTCCTCCATCACTATCCGATAATTTGCAGTGTATGTAGCTGAAGAACACTTCATTCATCTTGTTATTTCCAGCTTACTTGTTTATCAGTAGCAATTATCTCTCATTAGAACTTCCCTTTTGTAGTCATGTAGTTGTTTCAATATATGATTTCATGCTTTGAATTTGTGTGTAACAGAAAACAAGTGTGGGTAGCATTGCTGCTTTGCTAAAGAATGATTCTGTAACTCTAGAAAGACTGGTACGGTATTCCTGTTCCTGCATTTTACTGTAAGTCGTTGGGTTCTGTATATTTGTTCGCTGAGCGAGTATCTCGTGTTATTACGTGTACAGGTTAGGGAAATGGAGATGTATCTGACTACTACGGACAGCATTATCCGCTCAAGAGGTTGTGCTGTCGGTGTTGTATCACCAGTTTAGTTATTTCGTGGTTTTGAATGGTTGTTGCCTATGCCTGTATATAGTTTCAGAGGTTGAATAAGAAATACTCTGTTCTAATAATGTTGAGCCCTGGAATTTGTATGGTATCAATAGTATTTTTCCCCGTAGAATGCAGTAAGAGGCCTCTAATATTGGTTACATTACTAGAACAAGCAATTTATAACTAGGTTTATTGGATAGTTCCAATGATCGCAAGCTGTCTTTTAGTTTTAGAAAAGGAAATATAGAATCCTGCAAATGATTTATGTGTCTGCATGTTATAAGCATGCTAGTCTCTTTACATAGAGTTTGTTCCAGGGTTGATCCTATATTTCTCCTCATCTATAGGTATCTTATGTACTCTCAGCTAATCTCCATGCCTTTCATAGTGCATAACGTAATAGGACCTGCAATATTCGTTGCACATTTTTATTTTCTAGTTGACTACATTGTATCATGTCAACTGCAGGTGAATTATTTCTAAAGATAACGTGTATTGTTTATACAGGAATTCTCCTGCTTGCAGAAGTTTTGGCTTTACTAACTTCAAAGCCGTTATCTAGCACCTCAATACATAGTTTAATTGGGTTCTTTACGGAGAGACTGGTAAGTAGACAAGGATATGGCCAAGACATTGACATATCTGTGACATACTTTCTGAATGTTCTACCCACATTGTTGCTTTTTTTTTGGAAATACTGAAATAGTTTGCATCACTATGAGACTTTCGAAGTTCCCACACGCTAGACTTCCCATCTAGCTGCTGGGTTCATTTTTTTTTATCGAAAGTTAGCATACCGTCTGGAGTTATATCTTGAGTTTCAGTTGTGTAGTGAAAAATGACTCCAATATATTGTCTTTTCAGTCTGGAGAACAAGCATAGGATTCACTAGACAGGGGACTCCAGCTATAATATTAAATCAAAATACTAAGGGAAAAAGTTATTATTTATCTCTTTCTCTGTGGTCATGAAATGTCCCTGAAGCATGAATATTAGCATCTTTATGGGAAACAAGTAATTCTTTATGCATGTCAGGCAGATTGGAAAGCTTTACGAGGTGCTATTGTTGGTTGCTTGGCATTATTGAGGAGAAAAGCTAATGTTGGAATAGCAACAGAGAGTGAAGCTAAAGCTGTTGCAGAGTCTTATCTTCAAAATCTGCAGGTGCAATCCTTGGGACAGCATGATAGGATGGTATGTCTTCTGCGAACTAGATGTTCCTTCTCATGTAACTTAGCACTTTGTAATGTATCACATATTTTTGCAGCTAAGCCTTCAACTCTTGGAATGCTTGCTGGATCAACATGCTGGTGCAATAAGGGGTTTGGTAACTAATATTGTTTTCTTTCTTATCTCATTCTTTGGTTACCTTCTTTTTTCTCACATAGCATCTAAACTGAATATACACCATATCCTCATCTCTTGTGTAAATAGTATCGAAATAAGGAAAATAGTTAACGTAACTGTCATGCAAAAGTTGAAAAGTTATTATTTCCACATTTTTCTTTTTTAAATTTGTAAGTTGTAACGGCCTTTCTTTTTTTAATTTGCAACCCACTTTTGGTGTAATAAGTACATATGTGTCTTTTCTTATTAGATAGTAGTAATAGATATTGTGGTATGCATTCATTGTTTTTTTTCCCTTCTCCACCTCAATGTTTTTTTTGGAGGTCCGCAGTACACTTTTTTTAGCATACATGTATTGTATGTTTCAAGTCTTCTTCTTCTTCTTTTTTTAATGGGCAAAAGTGTAAATACATTATATTATATTTCAAGTCCGCTTAAGTTATGTACTGTGTTGTTTATCTAGTTCATCTTATCTTTCGGATATTCTCTGCATTTTATTGTTGTTTGTTTGTCAGCAAAGCATTATTTGATTCTCAAAATCTTTGATTATTAGGGAGATGATCTGATCTATGGAATCTGTGAAGCTTTTGATGGGGAAAAGGATCCTGAATGCTTATTGATTGTCTTTCGTGTAGTGGAAAAGCTTGCACATATTTATCCTGGCCCTTCTGGTCCTCTAGCAAATTATGCTGGGGAGCTGTTTGAAATTTTAGGTTGCTACTTCCCTATCCGTTTCACACATGTGAGATCTCTAAATCCGACTCTCTGTGTTTATTTTAATATGATTTTGTACTGACAATGTGTGGCTGTTATTCTCTAGGTTTTGTACTTCACACCTTATGTAGACTTGAGTTCACTTGGTTATATGAATTGTAGAGATGATTGGGCATATTAGAACACTCTGGATGAATCCATTATTTCATAAAACAAACTAAAATTACATAGAATGAGTCACATGAGATATTTTTGTGGTTTACAGATAGTCTTGATAGAGTGAGACAACATACCTTAGGAATTGTATTACTGACTCTTGCTGCAAGTGGGTTTGTTGAATTTATAGATACACATACATAACAAAATTATGTGTTATGTTTTTGTTCGTGACTTGTGTGCGTTCGTGTGCCTGAATCTGGCCATAGTTACTGGTTGTGAGTGGGTGTTTGATTCTTGTACCCACGGGCCACAGATGGGATATGAACTCCTCTTATTCTTGATTTGTCCTTCCTGTCATAAGCTTACGATTTTGACCTTTTATTCTCTTTTGACCTCAAATTATCCAAAATCATATCGGAAAATATAATTAAGAAAATTAATCAGTCAAAAAGTGAGAATGAGAAGCTTGTGCCAGGACGAAGAGTACTTCTTGCTGCCAGTCCTGTTAATTGAATTTTTGATTTTGTTTGTGCAGACTAAAGATGAGGATGGTGATTCAAAGACTGAGGAGTTATCAAGGTCATTAATGGTACGTAATTGGCCCCTTTCAAATGGAAGGTAGATCCACATGGGCCTGGCTCCTAGAATTTCCTTTCTAGAGCCAATCCTCCTTTTATAATGCTGGATGCAAGCATATCTTTTGCTTTATACACAATGATATATTGTGTCCACAGTTTTTTATTCATTTCCTTTTCTTTTTTGGTTGCACATATATCATAAGCTCATCTGTTCATGTTATTCTCCTTCCAAATGCATATGCATTTAGATGAATTCTATTAACCCCAGAACTGTCTTGCTGAAGATTAACCTATTTTCTTATTCTCTCTTTACTTCCCCCTTTTCCTGTTCTTTTTTCCTCTTCGTTTAATATCTATACTAGATCGCTGCTTACAAAGTTGTTTCTGAAGAACTCTATTTTGCAGGACTGTGTGTTAAGTTTGAAATTTATTGTATTGATATCTTTCATTAGCTTACCTATTCTACACTGATCACCTTATACTCTATAGATCTTTTCATAAACATGACACTCTCTTATATAAATTTCTTATAGTTTGAGACCTGAACATTTTATACCAGAGATATCATATAGAGCTAATGAAATTTTATAATTTTGCACTTTCCTCGTGTCTTACAGCTGGCGTATGCTTCTACACCCCTCTTTGAACCATTTTGCATACCATTGCTTCTAGAAAAATTATCATCTTCTTTGCCGTCAGCTAAGGTTTGGTGCCAATCCTTTCATCAGAAAGTCAAGTTACCTACTTTTACATTGAATCTTGACGTCTTATGTGAAGAACTTTATGGCTGCAGGTGGAGTCATTTCGGTATCTTAGCTATTGTACGACAAAATATGGTCCAGACAGAATGACCAAACATGCGCTATCTCTTTGGGCTTCTATAAAAGATGCAATTTATGTTTCACCTCAGTTTACTCTTTTAAGCGAGTCCGAGTGCTTGGGTGGAATGGATTTTCAAGAAAGTGATATCATGTTGCAGGCTTTTGTGCTTTTGCAAGAGATTGTACGTCAGGATGGTGGTTTCATTAATTTAATCATGGGTGACAATGACATAAACACATTTGTGAACTCCCTAAATGGACGCCAGGATTTTGATGATATCCCCGTACAAAATAAACAGAAACTACATGCAATTGGTCATATTCTGTCCGTTTGTGCTAAATCATCTGTTGCAGGATGCAATAAGATCTTTGAGGGTTTCTTTCCACATCTTATGGCTGTTTTGGGTCTTTCAGTTGCAAAACGGCCTGAATCCAGTTGTAAAGAGAAAGATCCACTTTCTCCATTAAATAATTTTGGTGCCCTTTTTCTCTGTATAGAGATCCTTGGCGCATTCAGACACTTGGTTGTGTCACATGATAATTTCATGATGATCCCAGATTTGGCTCATCAAACATGCTACGTCATGCTCAGCAATTACTCGAAAACTCTGACGGCGGATTTCATTTCTCTTTTAAGATCAAACACTGGTGACAAGACACGTCATACTTATGGTTACTATGCAGGTTTGTGGCCCTTCTGCAACTCAATTTCTGTGCTGTGTGAATAGTATGCATATGGTCTCTCATGTTCTTACTTTACCAGTCTATCAATTCTTTAGTCATTCTCTATTGAAAAAGGTCGCCCGCTTTCTTCATTTGTTCTTTTCTAGTACAAGTTACCAAACTTGTAGTATACCCTTATACTTCATTAGGTTTATTAAAAACATGTTCAATTCTGTTTCCTCCTTTTTGAGGGCTTTCACCCCATTCCTTCAATACCATCTCCTGAAGATGCTGAATAGTAGGAAGCACCAAACAGCATAACATCACATGTCATATATGTTGTATCTATACTGGCATCTTCCTGAATGTTGATCATGTACAAATGCAGTCAAGAGCTTGCAAATTCTGGCGACTTTTCCTGGAAGCTTCCATGCAGTCTCCAAGTCAATATATGATAATATCTTGTCGGAGCTTGCCTCCATCGTTGTATGTGCTACCAATAAGACATTCTTGTGGACCTTGGCATTGAAGGCGCTGGTGGAGATTGGTTCATATAGCGATAAATGTGCAGAATCTGAGAAACTAGAGAGCTTTGAGAATGCTGTTGTGGGCAGAATTGTTTCTTTCATATTCTCTGATGATTCATCTATACCTTCATCGCTCCAATTGCAAGCAGCTTTTGACATAGGAGCAACAAGGAAAGAGTTTATGTTGAGAGTTGCTGATGGATTGGATAAGGCCATGTCTACCAATTTGACCGCAGTTTATGTATGTATATTCTTTGAAATTAATTTAGCATGAGTTGGGGCACATATTACATGTGGCTTTTTGGTAAAACTGATTTTGCCAGATTTGAATTGCTATTTTCAATGCCTCTCTGTTGGTTGAACACTATGTCATATAGTTATCATACATAGTTAACAATGGTGGTGGACCTGAATAAAATTTGCACTCATACGTAACTTTGTCTAACTACTCTGTCTTTCTACTTTCTACGATTTTGTGCAATCTTTCACTGCCCCCTCCCCTTGTCTAGTGTTACCATATGTGCTTTTATCTCAGTAACACTGGTACTAATGCTGTATCATTTGATTTACAGGACGGCATGGATCTTGATATTGATAAAGCGATAGTCGAGCTTCTTGATACTTATTCTCATAAAGTTCTTCCGTGGTATGCATTTGATTTTCTTTTTTCGGGTTTAGATCCATGATTATATCAAGATTTGCGTCTTCTGAAATGGTTTTGCAAGCATGGTGCTCATTATTATCTCATCATTTTCATTGTATTTTATTTCATTTTATGTATTACTTGAGCCTCATTATTATAGGTCTACATTTCTTCCTACTCTTCATTGCTCCAAACTAAAGATAGTCCAACTCATGGCTTGAAAATTATATCTAACTCTTCTGTCAACCAAAAATGATTGAAATGTAGAAGTGGATCAAGACAAGGTGATAACCCTTTCCAAGAGTCAGCCTTTCTACAGGATGATCACCCTGTCATCCTGTTATTTAACATGAAATATTGGCAACTTAATAAGTTTCTGTTATGATTCATAGATCATGATTAATTATTAAAATGTTTATTTTGTTGGCCTCGACGTTGTAGCTAGTGATGCTCTTATTGATTTGGTTTGTTGTCTTCTCTTGGTTTCTTTTCTTGACTGCACACTGCTTATATAATCCTTCTGTTCTTTTATTAATGAAATTTCGGAATTACCATACCCTCTTGGTTGCCTTTTGATGCTATTGCTCCCTGTTTTTACATTGTCCTAGGTTTCAAGCGACTGGAGGCTTTGAGGAAATTCCATTGGGTTTCGCTCTTAGGATCTGGGACATGATTGAGAACATTAAATCATTTAGTCTCAGTACGCGGGAAACTGCAAACGTAAGGATGAATATAAAGTGATTTATCTGGATTGTCAGTATTATTTTAGGATTAAATTGGACATATGGGTTATTGAAAACCTTCTGCGTAAATTGCTTAACCATTTCCTTTGCAATGTTTCGAACTTTTTCTCTGTTTATGCATAAGGCTCTCTTGCCATTTGTGTTGGAATATTACACTAGCTTATGGTTACATTTTCCTTAAGTTAATGGAATATTCTGCAACAAATGGTATCAGCACCCTTTGTGCAGACGCACATGAAGTTGACAACCTTAGAAAATGGAAAAATTCAGAACTTATCTGTTAATTATGAAATAGTAGATCAGTACTTTATTTGCAATTAAGCCTTATCTTGTCATATTACTATCTTTATCTAGACCGTCCTAAAGAGAATGATCTTCCCAGGATCTTCTTGCTGCAACAATGAATGCTATGAAGAAAGCTGTGGCTATCTGCCCTAAGGAGAGCCAAGAGATAGTTATTAATAAAGCAGTTGGTATACTTGTGTCAAGCAACTTGCTTGTGCTACCAGGATTTGATTCTAGCAGTCCATCTCGGGAAGAACGATTGAAGAGTTCTAATAATCATACCAATTCTTATAGAGACGAATATCTTACTTCATTGTTTGCTTCAGTTGTCATAGCCCTGCTTCCTCAGACAAGTATTCCAAACTGTAAAATGATCTTGATGCTGTTCATAGAGAAACTTCTCCATGGCCACGTCCCATCAGCTCAAGCATTGGGCTCTTTGGTTAACAAACTACCTCTTAAAATTACTGACATCAATTTGCCGAAGACTTTTAGTCTGGATGAAGCGTTGAACATGATTTTTCATGGGCTCATAAGGAATTCCTGCAATGATAGTAACGGTGGTAGAGATGGCTTTGATTTCAGTAATTTAAAACTGAACACCAGTAAAATTGATTCGGTTACGGTTCACACTGTCCTTGGATTAGCTTGGGTTGGTAAAGGATTGCTTATGAGGGGCCATGAGAAGGTAAAAGAAATCACATTGACCTTATTGAGCTTCCTGACATCCGACCAGAATGGTGTGGAACTTAGTGAAGGAGATGACCTTTATCAGCTCATGCAATACTCTGGAGATGCATTTTATATTATCATGAGCGACTCTGAATCATGCTTGAATCGAACTTATCATTCGACTATACGACCAATCTACAAGCAGCGGTTTTTTAGCATCATCATGCCCATTTTGTTATCAGTTATTGCGAAATCAGACTCTTCACTGCGTAGGTGCGTTTTGACATGCCTGAAAGATGATTTTCAATTGAATCTATTTTGCTTTTCATTACTCTATGGCTTGCTATGCCGTAACAAAATATTGTTGGGATTCTTTCACGCTAGAACATATTGAGTTGGACCTTAAAGGATCAATGTGAGCTTTGTTTTTTTATGTTTTTTTTTCCTTGATTAGATGGTAAGATGTGGTTTGCTAAACTATGAACAAGTGTTTTTAACTTCTTTCGTGCTAGAGCTTGTCAAATTTGGCGTTTACGAATTACCTCTCTTTTTTTTCTTTCTTTCTTTCTTTTTTTTGGCTTATGTGGGAGCAGTATAACACAATAAAACATAGAAACTCTATTGCCCCACAAAAATAGTTTGTCATTGTCTTCTAACTTGTAAATCGAACTTGAACTATGTCGGTTTCTAGTTGGTGAAGCAACCTTCAACAAGTCATAATGGGTAGATGAGCTCTGTAATTACATCAGTGATGAACTAGCTATAAATGGAGATAAATGTTGTGAGACCATGCTTAATTTTAATGGAAATTAGAGACTTTCAAATTTAGCAGCTTTTCTTTGCTCTGTACTTTCTCAATTGATGGCTTCCCTATCAGTAATCTCCTGAAGTATATCTTTATTTAGCAGATCTTTGTTGTTATTTCAATGCAATGCATGCAAACATGTAAGGTGCTTGTTTTCTGATCTACTCTCGTTTCATTGTCAGATCTATGCTGTGTAGAGCCTTTGCACATGTTGTATCTAATACTCCCCCATCCGTTCTTCTGGCAGAAGCCAGTAAGGTTAGCTAAATAGTATTGTGCTTCTTTGAATTTGTTATGACCTACTTACTCTATTTTACTTATACGTAACTATTGTTGAGACATGGTCTTTCCGTGCAGCTACTCCCTGTAATGTTGGATTGCTTGTGCACATTGAGCAAGAATGTCCAGAATAAGGAAATTGCGTATGATGTCTTGCTTGTCACTTCTGGAGTATTGGTGGATAAAAATGGTAAGGCTAGAGGCGTTTATAATTAACTGAGTCTATGCGTTGTATTACCGTGTAGTGTCTGCCATTTTTTTTAACTGATTGTTTTATGAAACTAATTTGAATTCAATTAGGTTTTTGAGTCTATTGGAGTTTGAGCCCTGGATTACAAATTTCTTAATATAATCTGGATCTCTATTATAGTGTTGTCTTTGATGAGGGACTAACTATTGGTGGTTTAAGATTAGCACAAATTGGTGCCAAACTGCTTGTTTAAGAGCATATTTCACCAAGACTTTGATGTTTACATCTCAATTTGGAGGACTCCAAATGTCCTAGGCTATTGAACATAGCTGTACCTTGGACCTTTTGTTTGAACTTAGAGATTAATCGGACTGGCACAATTTTCCTGGGTGATAACCCGCATACCTATTTTAAGTTGGTGTCGTTAGCAAGTAGAATATATTTTATTTTTTTCTTGTGGATTACTAATTTTTCTTAGTCGTGCAGGACAAGAAGCTGCCATAGAAAATGCTCCTAGCATTATTAACCAGCTTGCTGAACTGACAGCATGCCCACACATGATGGTAAATGAATATTCTTCTGCTGCTTTAAACTTACTATATACCAAGAGAATGTTTTGCTCTTCTTAGCATATTTGCACCGTGGTAGCAGGCAATGGGTCATTCTCAACCAGATTGAATTGTTGTTATATATTTAGACGGAGCATAGATGTGTCAGTGTTGAAGTTCTTTTGATCTACTTGCTATCTTTTTACCTGAGATCAGATATTTCACTATAATATATGGTCTGAGCTCCTGTCATAGTTTATGTTTCCACACCTGTTCTCTTTTCTGTTTCAACTGCACTTCCCTGGCACTCGTGCTTTTTAGTGTAGGTTTCTTACAATTTTGCATCACACATATATTACTGGAACCTCGAAGACGCATTCATTAGTTTTGGATTTTATTGTATCACCTATTAATCATCAACAATTGGACATATACTCAATATCTTCAGGCCATCAGAGAGACAGCACTACAATGCCTTGTTGCTATCTCCAGACTTCCCTACAGAAGAGTTTATCCATTCCGAGCACAGGTACGATCTTCTTTCTTGATACCTTGAGTTAGGAGTCTGGTTATTGGTGCCAGCTTTGAATGCTGGGTGATTGAAACATAATATTATATTTGGCAGGGTTTTAAGTTGGATAAATTATACTAGTTTTATAGGGTGCTATATAATTCTACCTTTTCACAAAAAAAGGTTTTAGGGCTTCACCGAATGCAATTGAACAGTTTGATCACATATTTTTTTTCTCTATTATCGGAAATCGTTGTTCTACTGGCCTCATAGTTTTGGGTGAAGCTATTAGTTTATTATCAATATGCAGGTCATATTATCAATGGGTGTTTCACATTTCAGGCACAACCCAACATAATCAGATTTTAATGGAATTTTTGTCATTCACAAATCACAATGATTCGTTCAAACTTGCATGTTGTTTTATTTCTGGTGATAATACCACTTTCTTACTATTTGGCGGTGGTTGGGAAAGTTTTCAATCCCTTCGTTTCATGTTCTCTTCAAACTCCACAGTGCGTGCTTGTAAATTCAAATACTTTTTCTTAGGTCTTACAAGCCACCTCGAAGGCACTTGATGATCCTAAGCGAGTTGTTCGGCAAGAAGCTGTGAGATGTCGGCAAGCTTGGTACTTTCTCTCATTAGAATAATACTTTGTACTCATGTTTTGCAAGCAAGTCCTGACTTGTTCTTGTTGCTGTTTATTACGTGTACAGGGCCTCAATTTCTTCTTAAAGTCTTCAATTATAAAACACCCAGGAGCAGTGACCTACAATGAGCTGGTAAGGGTGTTTAAAGTTGTGGCATATGTCCACTTATACTCACCAGCATCAATCACAGTTTAACAGATTGTGCTTAGTGTCCTTTGGAAATCAAAGTTAAAAGCTAAGTCTATCGTTTTCTCTCCGAGTGCACAGAAGTTCCTGACAAGTTACTTGCAGGGTAAATGAAAGTATTAAAGAACAGCCCCTCCATTAGTTACGTTAGTTCTCATGAAATTAATAGAATGTAGTTGCTGTTATTTTGCATTCCTCGACTTCAATGTGAATTATTCTAACGTGCTATAACAATGTTCTGTTCTATGTACTATTCCTAACCGGGAACTTTTTTTTTTTTTTTTTTTTTTTGCAGAAAGTCTTGCTGCAGATTTTGGTGATGAACTACCACTGACAGCACTCATTAAAGCACATAACAGTTTCCTTCTGGGATGGATGGGGGAACTGGGAGTCGTCCCGTACAGATTTAGATGCTGGTCTAATTTATCCTGTAGTATAGAGAAGGTCTGGCCTTATGTATATCAAAGAACTCGCTTTCAAACGATTCGATACAAGTTTCTTGTCATTCATTTTTCCTTGTATACTTTAAATAGTGTTAGTTTCTGTTCTCTTCACACTGATACAGTCCCGAGAGTTATGTAATTAGAGTGTACTCACAATGATTTCGGCTTTACAATGCTCGTTTATTTTTTCCCACATGTCATTCGAAATTAATTGATGAATTTTCATTTTTTTAGAAGAAATTTACTCTATGGTCACATAAACATGATTGTTGTTCTCAACTCATTCAAACAAAATATAACTGGTGCAAATGCATGATATTTTTAAAGGCCGTTTCAAAAAAGAAAAGAAAAAGATATTTTTCAAAGGTCGAAGAAAATACTGGTGTCAATTAGTTATTTAACGTTCACAGGTTATTGCAAAACATCTGCAGTTATTTTGGCAATGAAAGAGATTTTATAACCCTTTTAACCAAAAATATGAATTTCTTCACATTTACAATAATTGAAGATATTTAGACTTTTCACACGCTAAATAATGTACTCTAATTTTGGATATATCATATCAATACCCCTATATTGGTATTAAACTATTGATTATGGTTCCAACACAATATAATATTTGTCAAAACTTTTAACATATTTATTTATGCCCCATCTCTATTTTTGCGCTTTTCGAAACATATTTATGGTAAAAAGAACAAATAATCCTACTAAAAGATGAAAAGTTGCAATTTACCAAAAGCTGGGAAAATCTGATATGCAAACATTAGAATTTGATGGTGTGAAGTGCAATTTTGTTAATTGGGCTCTTCCTTCTCTCAGTGAATAAGCTCAGCTCAGCTCAGCCCACACAGCCGAAAAGCGCGGTGATTTTGCTGCTACTCCGTCTCTCTCAGGTCAGTCCCTTCTTCCCGGATTCTTCTCTAGTTCTTCCTTATGTGGGTTGATTTACTTTTATCTCCCAGATTGCTATGCATATTTATGTAATTTCTGCTGTAAATAAGTTTCGACACGACTTTTATGCAAACACTGTTTCTTGTTTTCTTGGTTGCTAAGATAAATTCGAGCTTCGGTTTTATGGGTTAGTTGAATCTCTCTTCTCTACTCCTTTTCGTCTCTTAATCGAATCCTTACCACTTTACTTGAGGCTTGAAATTCCTGTTCTTGGTTTTGTTATGTATTTTTGTCTCTTAAATTATGAACTGAAGAGGAAGAAATCTGTCACTTTGTTTAATCCCAAGGATTTAGCTATGTTTATGCTGCTGCATTGTGTGGAAAAGTTTAGGTTTTGGGGAATTTGGGGATTTTGGTACTATTTGTTCTGGCTTGATTTCTTAAGTTGGCTTCTAAATCATTGTTTCTTTGTGGATTTAGAAATGGTACATTGTTTTGGATTCTTATGTGGCTGTTTTGGCTATCTTGTCACTTGTTTCGTTCTGGCTTTTACCCTGGTTCTAATCTGTCTAATTGGAATTATTGATTCTTGGATTGTGAGTCATTATGTTTGTTTCCATGGTGAAATCTTGGAGGATAGCATGAGTAGTTGTCATCAATTGTTTGTTCTTTCGATTCTATGTATTAGCTATATCTGTTGTGTAGGCGTTGCCTAGAAAGAGTTAAGGTTCATGGAAATGTTGGTCTAAAGGCTATTTTTCGATGCAGTTAAGGACCGATGGATGGATGTACAGAAAATTCCTTACAGGAAAATGTTAGTGTGCTACCGTCAGAGTCTCAACCTGATGAAATAGGTTCGCTTCTATGGTTATGCAATGTCAATTGTTGTAGTTCAGCTGCAGAAGTTTATTCTCATCTTTGTATTGATTTGTTGAGTGTGAAGTCTTTTAAATTTCTCGTCTTTGATGACAGAAAGAAAAGCACGAGTTGATGCTGTGTGGCAGCAAATGAATAAAGGAGTTTCTGCAAAAACTCTTAAATCTGTCCTGAAAAGCTCAACAGTAAATAAGCCTCCAAAGAAAGATCCCGCACAGAAGACATCATCTGTGTGTATCAATACCTCATTAAGCAGTACTTTTGCTCATTGTTATCGTGTTTACTTAAGCTGAACTGTGGCATGTATTTTGTTTCAGGGTTGGATGAATTTTCTCGGTATGTCAAACAAGAGTGGAGCTACTGCACAAGCATTACCAGAGAAACGTACTAGCATTCCTCAAAATGGTATCAGTGAAGATACTAAGAGATTAGCTGCTGCTGCTCTTTTAGCTGTTAATGATGCTGCTTTAGCGAATGCAGGCAGAGGAAAAGTTGAGGTGTGTTCTCTTTTAATCTAAAATTCTTTTCCGCATGAAAGTTTGGATTTTTTTTTTGCTCAAACTGTTCCTCCGTTTATGCAATCAAAATACTGATAGAGCCACAGCGAATATAGTGTCATAGTGTCAACACGACCTACAAGCTATAGTGACATTTATGGCCAGTTCCGCTGGGAAGTATGACAACAAGGATTGAAAGGTTTTTATGTAATCTATAATTCTATAAACAACCGAAAACAGTATAGAAAATAAAATCTCATAAGCATTGGAGAGTCCTCTTGTTCAAATCTTGAGGAGCTGTTCTTATTCTTTTTCTCATGCTTTGGAGTCTGGACAATTTAAGCTAGAGTAAGTCTTATAGAAGGCTGGTTTTTCCTATAACATACTGAGGAAAAAGCATCTAAAACAGCCACACACATATTTAAACACCCAGGAGAAAACCAAATTGCAAATTCGCATGGGACAAATACATTTGAAGTATACAAATGCATGTACAATCACCTGATTAGCACATTAATGGTCCAGAGTTAAATATACACGGCATGAACTTCAAATATATATCGACAGCCCTCAATTTAGTGATTCATTTTCATACAACAAATATCAATTTAAAACCACCAGGCTCTAGCACTTGAATTGTACAGAATTAAAATAAAACATCGACATCAGAGTATTCTACTTGCTGAAAGAATGGAAATTAAGGGCTTAGCTGGCTCTATCGTCTATGCACTATCTATGTTGCTATTAGCAACAAACATTGATATACATAGCGAAGAGATTGCCATGCATTGTTGATGACCCCTCTGTTGAACTGATGGGTAACATGAAGTGTGGGGTATTTCTCATGAAACTGAAAGAGCCATGAGATTTAGTATTTGATAAAATTGATATGAAAGAGAGTAATGCGAGTGCCTTAATAAAACAATATGTTTTCCCACTGGTGTCCTGTATGGATTTAAACTGTGTAACAGCCTCTTCACTGAAGTATACCCTACCTGCATTGAAGTAGATATTTCTCGAGCATAATCTGGTCTTTGCTATAGACAGTGGCTAGTGAATGGTGTCAAGGCAAACTAAATGTTCCGGTTTGTTTTGTTCTGTACTTGAATGTTTTCCTATGTCTTGTACTTATATTCCATCTTCTTGGTACCAGAATGTCATTCATTCTCTCACCCATTACTCTGTTTATCCTTTTCCCCCCTTTTGGCCCATTACTCTGAGCTTGTCGTTTGTGTTGCTATAATTTCGTGGTTAAATTCTTTAATTTTCGTTTTGTATGTTGTATAATAGTCTATATATGGTCTGTTTAATTTATACCCTTGTAATCTAACTATGCAGGTTACAGAAGTTAGAGACTTTGCAGGTGAGGACATTGAGGTGAAGAAACTTGTGGATGCTGCGTCAATAGAAGCAGCGGAGAAAGGCAAAGGTGTAGCAACCAGTACATCTGCTGTCGACGCAGTTCTTGAACAAATAAAAAAGAAACCGAAGCTGAGTGTGCTTGATAAGACAAAGAAAGACTGGGGTGAGTTTAAAGATGAAAACAAAGGCATGGAAGATGAACTAGATGCGTACAAGAAGAGTTCAAATCAGTATCTCGATAGACAAAATTTCTTGCAACGTACTGATTATCGTGAATTCGAGCGAGAAAGGGATGCCCGTCTCGCACAGCAGTCGAAGAGAAAGACGGATATGCGGGATGACTTGTGAACAGAACTGCCCTAGTTAAATGTAAACACAGCAGCAACATCTTTTTCAGTTTCCAGTTGCCGTTGTTATTATACTTGTTTGACCAGGTACTTTAGCTTCTAAGCATTTTCACCCTATATTTTTGAAAATGTAAAAACACAGTACCCCTGGTCATTTACATGGGAGATCCTCAAGCTGGCTATTTTTCAGTAATCTCGTGCTGTTGGTTGTCGATACACCGATACACCCACGACTCAGTGAAATTCGATCGTAGATTTACTAGAATTTATAACAAACAAGTCCACTTGAGATGTGTAATATATCGATATACTAAAACAAGAACAACGCAAAAAAGATGTTAGGAAAAACAGTCTAAGAGCAAGCAAACTTATATTCAAATTTGAAATTGAGATTACAATTGCAATGGACACATTTCCGGTGTACAACATAATAATGAACGAATGGTAAATATACAATTAATTAAAGAACCAATAAAAATAACTATGCCATTTTAAGAACATGCGAGTATTAATTAGTTGCACTGCAAACTCTCCTGATGATCCCATTCTGTCCAAGAGTTGGTTCAATTTCACTCATTCTGATCATCGCACTTGCAAAATCGGCAGCAAAAGTTGCCGGATTTCTTGCATATTCAGACACAATGCTATCTGTTGATCCACCGCTGAAAAGAACTTGATCAGATGCAAGAAGTCCCCTTCTTTGAAGTAAATTTCTGAAGTAATTGTTGTCGAATGAGTTTGGAGTGACCAAATCCAATGGTGCTAAATTGCTATCTCCATCTCCGTTCGTTGTTTGA
>JAYMSL010001693.1:0-16313 GCA_036897195.1 Plantago coronopus
TCAATGTTACTAAGCCCCTACTCCGTTACGTCACCCTTAACGGACCAAAAGGTCTCCCCATCCAGCTGCCAATTGCGTATGAACGATTGACAAATTTTTGTTATTACTGCGGTGTTATTGGCCATTTAGTTAAGGATTGCTTTCATCATCTTAAGGCGCTTGGACATGTACGGCGTATTGATGAGTCGGGACTAGCATATGGGGATTGGCTGCGCGTTTCGGTCCCAAGCAGCAAAGGTACGCCTCGACCGGAAAAATTAAATCCAGTGCCAATTCTGGACGATGAGGGTCATTCATCCGCTCAGTCGAATGGAGCAGTTAATCATGGAAGTTTGGTGAGTAAAAATGGGGAAGGTGATAACTCATCCAACAGACAAACCACCCAGACTAACAACCCACTCCTTTTTAATCCTAATCCACTACCCACACCTGTTGACCATACCAAACAACCCACTACACCCATCAACCCCCAAAACCTCCAACTCATAGGGAGAATAACCGGCCGGTACTTAGGCCAAGTGATTTGCTCAAAAAAAGGCAGATTGGAGGCAAGGCAATTTGAGCATGATTTACCCTAGGTGAGATTACCAAATTACCCCTAACGGCAGAAAAAGTATCTGGCCTAAGCACTGTTGCGTACGTAGCTTATACCTATGTGTGATTGAAATGCTTAGACAATTCCCACCAAAAAAATGCATAGCCTGTGCTTGTGTTATATTATTAAACTAATATTTCAATGTCACTTCAAACTATCTCCAAAAGCATCACAACCACTACAAAAAAACATGCCAGTACCAATGGAAAAAATTGTTGTTGAAAGTCAAAGTTCTGTTGGTATTTCAATATTCCAACAGTTTTTTCGTTGCCTAAATTGTTGGTGATAATATTGTTGGTAAACTCGCCAACGGAAGAAATTCCGTTGGTGATGTTTTACAACGGTATTTTTTGTTGATGATTTGTTGGCACTCGTTTCAGAATCTACTTAATTTTAGTTGTCATAACAACAAAGATTTTGTTGGAAATTCGTTGTTGCGTAGCAACAAATCATGGCGACAAACGTTTAGTTGCAATCTACCTTCAAAAAAGCCGTTGGTAATTGGTTGTTATCTTACCTACAAATAATAGCAACAACCATTTAGTTGCAATTTTAGCAACAAATACATATTGCTGGGAATCAGTGAGAACACTAGCGACAAATATCACAACAACTATTTTGTTGGAAATTAGCTACAGATGCATTGTCGAAAGTTTGTTGAAAATTTCCCAACAATATGTAACGACAAATATTGAGGTGTAATTTAGCAACAAAAATTTTGTTGGAAACATTTTTGAAAGTGCATAAAAAATTAATTGTATAATATTACTAGCAAAAAAATAATATATTGCATTATTCAATTGTCTAAAACATTAAACATACTCAAAACATAATATAATAGAAACTTTAGTCTACTTGGACGAGCCTCGAAATCCTTTGCGATTCTTTCCACATATATTAGTAACTTTGTGTTTGCCTCTTGCATCACTTTGTCCCTCACCACTTTCATCTTCACTTTCGTCTTCATTTTCTTCATCGCCTTTTTTATTAGCACCCAATCCATCAGCACATGCAATATTAGTTAACCCCAAATCTCCCAACATCTTCCGCAATATATTAGGAATTTGTGATTTTAGTTCCTTGACTTCTTCCAAAGCCTTATCTCTATCTGTCTTCAGATCATTTAGTTCCTGCTCAATGGACATAATGACTTCATCTTGAGATTGCAACAAGTGTGTCTGAACTCCTTGGCTAGGTCCAAATCCATATATTCTCTTCCGTGTCACACCACCAGATGCCTCACTCCATAAATTAAGATCAAAATCTGGACGTTCTTCCAAGTCCGGATACACCTCTTTAACATTCTTGTCACAGTTCTCCTACATAATAAACATTGACATTATCATTAATTATTGCAATACAGTGAAAAGACTATTTTTGAACTTCAATTGTAAATACAGTAGCAAGAAAACTTGGCCAAGTTATTCTAAAAGTGAAAAACATTGTATTTTCTAAACTTTGTTTAATTGAAGCATGAGCCTCAAATGCTACCCAGAACTACATACATGATTCATAAATGAGCAGTTAAAATTCAACAAAATTCAATAGCAAAAAGCTAAAATTCAACAGCAGAATAACATATTAATTAGAAGTTAAAATAGTGAAACACAGGTTAAGATTAGACAAGTTGCAACAAGGAAGAAACTAGAACTTTCTCGTTCTTACTTCTCCTTTTCACTACCAATAATCAATGATCAACCAAAAACAGGGAATCCTTGTCTGCGACAATACGAATCCAACCACTACACCCAACAATTTTCACCAAAACCTTGCACTCCCAGCAAACAAACCCAACTATATTATAGCCAAAAATCAAACATTTTAGTGACTACTACACATAACTAGAGCCAAATTATCAATTTTTCTTAGGTTTCAATACTTCATAATTCAGTAGCTTATTGATCCTCCGTATCATAATAAATTGGATACAATAACCGTAACTAGCTAAAACCTATTGCAATCTGAAGCATTCCATTCATCTATATCTTGTCAATTTCTTTATACAGATTAATAAACATGAAACCTAAAACTAAGCAAATGTAAGAGCATCATTTGAGAAAACAATACGTACTTAGATGAGATTTTCGTAAGGAAAACTAGAGCAATTCTGAAGCATCCTCAATCGCCTCCATCAGTTCGGTCTTGGTCTGGGTATGAGATCCGATCTCATTCCTTAACTCCTTCTTACCAAACTCTCAAGATTAGATTACATCATGAAAACATTCAGGCAAATCCATCATTCCAGCATAATCGAGCATCCAGCCGAAGAGATCACTGCAAATCAAATGGGAGGAGGGGGAATAAACCCTAAATATCATATGATCTGTGACCGTGTGCTGCCGCTGTATATGAGCGGTGCAGCTTTTTATCCCGGCCGTAATAGATGGGCCTTTAGTAAATCTTTCGTTTATGGACCGATCGGGAAATATACACTCCTACCAATTTGTCCAATCTAATTAGATACTTAATAACTCTTTGTTCTTTATTTTAAATTTGAATTCTTATAATTTTAACCCAAAGTTTTGTATAGACGGTTTATGGTTTGATGCTTTAATAATTCTATTCTATGTACTCTTTGACTTACGAAATAATTTGTATCGAATCATAGACGGTCTAATATAAGATCTGCACTAATTTTAAATTTACATATTTTTATGTGTAAGTCATGTGTTAGAACTTAGAACATTTATAATTATAAACGCTCTATGATGTAACTTAAAATACTTCTAAAAATATAAATATAGATATTTTAACTTATAATATATAATTATTTCTCTTAATGTAAACGTTCTAACACAATACTTTGAGATTAAAGATTCACACACTATTACACTTCTCAATTCTCATGACATGGAAGGACCGAAGGAGTACAATGTATCTAACCATGGACAATCTAACGTAAGAGTTGCTCGTTTATGATGTAGACTGAACTAATATGTGTTTTACTTTATAACATAAGTTTATTTATAGCGTAAGTTAAATATAGCCCGACAAATGTTATTGGTTATAATATTTGTACTTATACACATAGGTGTAATTATAATCAACAACATAGGCATATAGACCGACCTATGTTGTTAAATTATACTATACCTATATATTCACTCGTGTTTATAAACACGTGTGCTATAGTTAAGATTATGAACATAGATTGGCAAATAATAAGTATTATATGCAACTAAGAATTTTTTAACTGAACTAAGTTAAAGTGAAGTATAAATTTGAAGTAAACAAACCTGAAGTTAATTGAGTTGATCTGATCTGAACAGGACTGAATAACTTTGAATGTAAGTTACCATACAAGTTAAATATAAGATGACCTGTGTTTTTTATTATATAACATAAACGTAAGTGTTACAGTGAAGAACATAAATCGACGTATATTTTACTTATATTTAGATATTTTAAGAATTTGTACTGTTGATGTTATTATTATTATTATTAAATTTTTATAGAGTGGTTGGCATTGAGTTAGGAAGCTAAGTTAATCCTCTAACTCAATGCTACAGTAATAAACACCTTTGACATTAAGTTAAGTCCTCTTTTTTATTTTTTCAAAACTCCAGTTAATATTTAGTTAATATTTATGGGTTAAGAAATTGAATGAATCCGTTAGGCATATGAATATATGAATTTTAGGGATGAGCCAAATTATTTCCCGCCAACACTTGGACCAAATTCTTTAAGTTCCCTCCAATTCTAAATAACAGCCGCCGCTAGTATAGGTTCCCTCCAAAACCAAAATTAGACACCTAATTGTTTTAGTTTTAACATTAACATTGTCTTCTCCGGATGCTCTGTAGATGATTCACCCTAAATTCCAAAATCACAGAATATTCACTTTTTTTTTTCCGTTTGATTGCGTATGCTCTGTTTCCTTCAAGGTATGGTGTAGTTACCTCTTCTACTTTTATTTTACAGTTGATGAGTTTGTGCTTTACCTTAAGAAAATCATTGTTAACATTAGCCTCGTCACTTTACTCCACTTCTAACAAATATGTCAAGTTTAAGTGTTGAATGTTAGTATATATTTTTGGTTGTGTGAGTATTTGGCAGATTTTGTATGAGATCCGAGAATTCGTCTTGTCTAGATCGTTATAATTATTTCAGTTTATCTGTTTATTGGGACTGTAATTAGCTAATGATTAGTAGAACACAGATCTTGCAATTCTTTTAGTTTTTTGTTGTTGAAAAAGATCTTGAAATTTTTGGATTAGCACCAATATATATTTGGGGTTAATCACTTGATCTTACTGGATGATAGATAAGCCAACTTGTAATGATATATATATATATATATATATATATATATATATATATATATATATATATATATATATCTTCTCAATGCCGTTATCTTACACCGAAAGGCATGAATTTGTTTGGTCTTCTCCACTTCATATGGTTGATAGCTATGTTGTGTAAGTTTCTCCAAACAGAGAGTTGGTTGTCTCTTAGAGCTAGAGGAAACAATGAAACATGAGTAGATTTAAGTTGCATGTACCTGATATTTTGGTTGTTTTTCCCTGTGCTGTGAGTTTTCGTACGAGTTACTTGATGTATCATGAAAAACCAATTCATCAGCTATCAACAAGACGTTTCATGTAACATGTTTTTCTCTAGTTGATAAGCTAATACCAAACGAATTCTAGGTTCGTACATGGATTTGAACTACTTTAAGTTGGTAATCTTTTAGACTCACCTGCTGCTCTTTTTTTTTTGTCAATGGTGCCTTTCTTGCCTTTCCTTTTACAGGTGCTCAAAGATTTCGATGATTAATTTAAATCTCTTATAACAGGTCATGTTGCATTTATAATCTCCAGGCCTTGCAGCAGTAAGATACAATCTGCATAGAGTTTTACTTAATTTTTAATTTTTTTTTATGAAGAGCTTTACTTAATTGTGATGTTAACTAGTTGCATCTTTATTATTTAAAAAAAAAACTTGATATAGTGAAATGAAATCTATTTGTATCATGATTCCAAGGGGTACCTCACCAAGTAACCAAGTAAATATGATATTATTGCCCAAGACTTAGACTACTGGGGGTGCAATTGTAGCAGAATCTATACCTCCTAATGTTTGTGTCCATTGGTGATGATTCTGTGTCATTACATCACCAAATAACAATCTACCAGAAGGATGATAATTAGGAATGGACACATCAGTGGATGCAATGATGTTCTGACTTCTATCTTCATTTGTCCTACTCTTATAGGTATGAATTTTCATGTCTTCTCCACTCACATAGTTGACGGGTATGTTGGTGTAAGTTTCTCTAAACAGGTTGTTAGTTGTTTGTTAGAGCCTGAATGGATGCTGTGAACATGCAAGTAGAACGGTTGAATTTGATAAGACTGATATACCTTTTATGTTATACCTTTTAATCAAATTTTAAAGTGCATCGCAGCTTGTATGAGTCGTACTTTGAATTCACAAATCTGCGATCAGGTTCTTAGCTTTGTAGAGAAACTATATTGTTAAATGAGCAAGCTTGGATTTGAATGGCATATGAAACACCCGAGAGGCCTGGCCAGGAATAAATTCAAAACAATTTCATCTCTACTTTTTCTTTCAGTTTGTTTGCAGTTTTCCTTAGCTTCTTATAGTTCTGCCCAAGTGTTCCATGTGTTCAGTTCCTTTATAATTTGTTTGCAGTTTTCCTTACCCGTTCTTCTTAGTAGTTCCTTATCCTATTTTGCCTTATCGAGTTTTGGCCCATTATTTGCCGTTAATGCCGGAGATATTGAAGTGTTGAAAGTGTATCAGTTCTAACAGTTGATTCCCTTGAACATAATCTGGTATGTTCTTTTCCCTAACTAAGTGTTGCCTTATTGTATTTTCTGTAGCCTTTAGATGTACTCTTCCTTTCTTATTTTGATGACACTTCCAACTCGGGCTTCTAGTTCATTTTGTTTTCACTTTTCTTTTTTGGATAAACAGAGGGATGCTTCCGCACATTCACTTCATCTATGATCTCTGTCTCAAGTTAATTACAGATTATAGCAGATCATAGGTCCTATCGGAGGTACTTGAACTCTTTAAGTTATTGGAGGGGGGGGGGGTTGAAGATGTAGAAAGCTCATAGGTAAAGTTTAATGATTTATGCGTATTTCTGGCCTCAGCCTCAAGCTCTGAGTTGTGCTGCTTTAATCTGAAATCAGGTGTCACAAATTAGAACCACTTTATGTGTTGGCTAGCTTGTCAAAATAGTGTACCACCACAAGTTGAATTAATTGGACTTTGCTTGCTGAGAATAAGTGTTTTTTTTTTTTTGTAACTTGTCCCCTGAGACTAGTGATTTCTTTTTTTGTTGTTGTTGCATTGTTCTTGGTCTAAACAAGTGCTCAAATGTATGATGAAATCATTGGTCTTACACTTGAGTATTGATACTAGTGATAAATGGGTGATATGTTCTATTAAGTCACTAAGGTTCATGTATTGCATTTACTATCTGGTGGAATTATCTTTGTGCTGGTGTTATTGTTGCTATCCTTTTCTCGTGTCATGTGAATTTACTCTACATTTTGATTATGTAAACTGTAAAAGCTACATGTTTTAATGTTATTTTGGAACAATTTGATTTTACATTAGATTACCGCTTTTCCCTTATTTCTATTCAAATAGATTGTTATGTTCACGGGAAATTGTAAATCTGGGCTGCATTTCAGTCATAAGTAATTTGATTTTGGAAGATTTGGATTTTTGCATGTTGTCTTCGTTTCAATAGTAAAATTTGTTTGTTCATAACATATCATACACATAAGATTCCAATCATATTTTGTTGGAAACGAAATTTGTTGATAATCAGTTGCTATTCTGCTATACTTTTATCTTGTTATTTTATTGTTGGTATTTTGTGGGAAATTCGTTGCTAACAACAACTAATTATTTTCGTTGGTAAACTATGTTGGTGATAATTTTTCGCGCTAATTCATTCCAACAAAATTCCAACAAAAATTTGTTGGAGTTGAATTGTGTTGGAAATTTGTTGGTAATCTTTGATACGTTATGCCTTGTTAATTTATCGTTGGTATTTTGTTGAAAATTCGTTGCTAACAGCAACTGAATTTATTTCGTTACAATTTCTTCATTGGTACTGCCCTGTTTTTTTGTAGTGATAATGTGGACGACCCAATATTATAAAAGTAATACAGAATAAAAGATTATGACATATTATACAAGCTAATAACGCATAATTAGCGTTAATAAAGGTTAGAGAATGGCTCCGAATATGGAAGAATTGGTCCCCCAAATTCAAAGGAAGAGCGACCCGAACTAGAAGAAGGAAGGACTCCGAACTAATCTGTTGTTAAAGAGCATGAACTAAGGTTGACACTGACCCAAGCGACTTTACACTGACACAAGGTAATTAAGGGAGCAAAGCTCCAGCACATTTTTGTTACTGGTTTTTATTAATGAATCGAGGTTGGGTGCGACTCCGGCTTGATTGAGCTTGAGCTCGAGTTAAGTGTTGATTCGAATCGACTTACACGATAAGATAAACGAGCCGAGCTCCAACATATTTACTTGTTTTAATTAACGAATTGAGCTTGGACTCGACTGAGATAGAGTTCAATTTAATTATCTCGACTAAGCTATAACCGTTTAACATTATAATTACGATATAATCTACGAAGTGCCAAACTCAATTCTCTCCTCCCTACGAAATATCTTGAGTGCCAAACTGGAAGCCCAATGGATAGTTTGTAGATATATGTTCCCAAGTGTTGGTAGTGGACATCACTTTAGCTATCAATTTGTAGAGTAGAAATGGTTTTGCTACATATGTCACTTCAAATTATTATCAACACTAAATCTATCATTAATTTATGAATAATGTGGTAAAAAATACTCAATATATACGTACAAGTACGGAGTATACGCATTAATTAGGTGATTGATCGGTATGGTTAATCACTACCAAACATCCGTGTGTGAATGTTAGATCCAATATTGTAGTCAATACTTTTTCGTCAAATAAATGAACTAGGCAAAATCTTGCGGCAAGCCTAAATAGAGTTAATTTAATGGTAATGGGTCAGAGTTATGAATGCTACTGCCTACTCATATCAACATTCACACCTACTTTTTCTTCAAGAAATTTATTGATGAAAACTCCTTAATTAACAATCGTAAGATGATGAGTGACCCACGATTGTTTTCCGGTACTAATTGTTGGGAAAGTCCACTTATAAGTGGTCTTTTCGGAAAGTCCACTCAATATTGTTGATGTTAATGTTAAAATAGGTGATGTTTATTATCAAATATTTGATGTTTATGATTGAATAGTTAATAATTTATAAATAGTTGATATTAGTGATATAATAGTTGATGTGTAATGTAAAATAATCGATTATTTCCTAGCAAAATAGTTGATGTTTAATGTAAATAGTCGATGTTTTATGGTAAACCGTTAATGTATTGCAAAATAGTTGATGTTTATTGAAATATAGTTGATGTTTATTGTTAATAGTTGATGTTTGCTGTAAATAATTAATGTTTATGTTAAAATAGGTGATGTTATATTGTAAATAGGTAATGTTTTTAAGTGGACTTTTTGAAAAGACCACATTTAGTGGACTCTTCCAAAAGTTTCTCGTTTTCCGGTGCATGTACGAGTGAATAACATATCACACAAGAAAGAGATAAAAGTTCATAGAAGTATAACTGTTTAATAACCTTGAGATTGTTACAATATGATGAACTTAAATCTTTTTGTTGTGGAAACTGTTATTTAAGTAGTCAAGCTATTAATTTTAACTTTTTGTTTTTCAAAAATGACAAAAGTATATTGAAAAAGAAATGAAAATACAAGTACAAAACAAAACGTACTCAAATAATTTCAAGATAGCACGGACTATACTTCTAAAACAAGATAGTCCTCTCGACAAAATACCCCAACCCTTTGTGGAACCAAATTCACAACTCGAAACACCTACTATACAACCTAAAAGGTGGAAGGAACATATATACTGGAAGCAAAAGGACAGCCAAACCGCGGGTTTACTCCCCACTATAATAGGAAAACAACACACCGCGACCGTGACCAAGGCACCAAGCTATGAAGACCTGAATTTTATATCAACACACGTACAAGGTACACCTTATGTCCAAGTGGCAAGTAATTCCTTTAAGAAGAGGTTGGTCATAGTTACATCCTGACACCCTGTTAATGTAGGATGTCTGGAGTGTTGGAAGTTGCAGTTGGAGTTGTGGAAACTCTTGTTACAACTTCCTAGCCGACATTCAACATTACTTATGGAATATATGAGTTTTACCTTTTCTATTCACTTTGCTAGTTCCACTATGAAAGATTGTGAATATCAGCAGGAATCGACCTAATTAGAGACGTGAAGGTTCAAGAAAGAGAGAAGACTTTTGGAGCAAGGAAGAAGACCTTTTAATTAAGGAAAAGGATCTTAAGAAGAATGGAGATTTTCCAAAGACTTGAAGATTGCAGAAGATTGCAATATGAAGAGCAAGGAAAATATCGTTCAAGATCCTTAAGACCAAATCCTGGAAGAATTCGGTTTCCAAACCAAGAAGACTTCGAAGACCTAGACTAGCACTATATATACATGTCTTAGTAGACTAGTTAGAGTCACCACTTTGACACCGTTTCAATACGCTTAATACATTCGTGTAATTAAGTTGTTTTGCAGACGTTTATCTTCTAGTTACTGCAGGTCTAGGAACTAGAAGAGGCACGGTGACGCCCTAGCACGAATTCTGTGTGTGAATCTAGAAGAAAAGTCGATAGGAACTCTTGTATCTTTGAGATCTTTTCATCTAGTGAATTTTCCCCACAAAGGGGCTCATGCAGTAGAAATACTGCATGAAAAGTTTATCTCTTCTTTATTTACATACCGATGTGTACTTTATTTATCATAGTAGAGAGGGAATAGTCTGTTAGTGGTCCGGAGTTGTTATCTGTATTCTCATAACACTTGTGACAACGCCGTTCGACAGTGCTTACTTATTTGTTACTGTTCAAAGTCATAATAATAGTTTAATTACTGCAGGTAGGCTGCACTATCACACCCTATGTCTTCAAGAGCTCAAGTGACATGTAATCTAATACGAGGTCGTCTTAACCCCGTTCTTACACCCTATGATCTCAAGCAAGCGAGTGGCAAAATTTTGATATGTACCAATTCTCCTCCACCCTCCCCCTATGGTACGGTCTCGTTAAACAATTTAAGATTTCGCGGAAACCTTAAACAATTGGTTTAGAGGGGCCTGTATTTTATGGCTTTTTGAGGGTGGTAGTCTTTTTTTCGTAGGCAGAGGAAGCCGGCTGTTTTTTGGCTCTTGTATCCTCTGGTTTTTGGGCTACCTTTTCTAGTGCAAATCTTCTGCACTATATACTTGTACATGCTCGATGATAGTAATATATTTTTGCCGTTCCAAAAAAAAGAAAATTGGAGAAAACCACTTTCATAAAGCAGCACCCACTGAACCTGTGCCAATTAAAAGAAGCACCAAACTCGGCACAACAAAAGACAACAAGTGAAGAATCAACCCCAGTTCCCAGCCACTTAAACTTAAAACAGAACAGTGAATCAAGTGGCCTATAATATTGTTGAGGATAGTATAGATTCTTCAGTTTTGCCTTTTGCTTTATGTTACTTGAATCATTTGCTGAAAGTTTGTTTGATCCAAGAGATAATCTTGAAACATTGATAGAAACTGTGTAAAACAGGGGGTTGATTTAAAATATGTTGAAGCTAATTAAAGGGAGAAAAAAAATCGTCTTTTCCGAGAATTCCATTCGAAACCAAGAAAGGGAAAGAAATTAGAATAAGAGAAAGACGGAAAGAACAAGATACTCTATGGTGTGTGAATATGTTTGGGGCCATGACCATTGGCATCCTATTGTAGTGCTCTACGTGTTATATATACCTGATTGAATGAATCTTAGCTAGGGATATGGTATCTTCAACTTTTCTTCCCTTTCGAGCATAGAATTTCAATTGCGAAAATTTGAATTTAACTGAATAAATTTGAATTTAAAATAAAATGATCAAGGTCTGTGAGATTTTATATCATAATACTTGTACCAGCTGTCATTTATTTGGAAACGAATTTTATATATGCATGGCAAGTGAGCACCCACATCACCAGAATCTTTACATGGAAAAATTGCTAAACAAACCAAACTTTAGTATAAGTTGCAAAAATTATACTATAAGGTTTTATTTGTGCCAAAAGTATTAAGGTTTATAAAACATTGCAATAATATTACCAAATTTATATTATCTTCGTTATAAATGGTATCTTCGTAACACGAAGGTTTATAACATTTATAACGATTATCATGTGTGACTTAGTAGGTTACCTTGTTTATATTGTTTATATGTAAATGTTATATTTCCACACTTTCGTGTTAAGTCGGGATCTAGCTTGACCTACCTATGTGAGGACTTAACTTAATTGAAGTACATGTTTTCTTTAAAATAGAATATAATATATATTTTACGTGTATATATCACATTTTTCCACCTCAAATCATTTTTGCCTAACATTTTAAATTATGTATATTTACCACACATTTTATTTTAAAGTCGTGTATCCATTTTACACCTCATATTTTCTTAAAATATGCTTCCAACCCCGTAAGTAGATGAGAAGGGGACGGAGAGAGTATGTTTTTCTAAAGAAAAATAATGTATTCGTAACAAATGAAACTTTATTCCTTTTGCAATAACTCACACAAAAATCTTAGTCCTACTTTTGCAATTTTAGAAATAGAATTATAGGAGAGGGACGGTGCATAATATTAAGCTATAGGAGCAACATATAGCTTTTGCTGTTTTGCACCCTAATTTATAAAATCATGCATGTTAGTAACATAATTTTACGGTTTCCAAAAAGAATCATATAACGTCGTTATGCATGCATGATGTCTGCGCGTGATATTATAAAAGAGGTCCCACTTTGTTGATACATGAGTGGCTAGCCAATCAGAGCAGCAGTTTCGATTCTTACAAATCAACAAACTCAAATCTAAACTGGAGAAACATATAAGTTCGAAAAGAGAACAAGATTCATTCTATCTCGAACACTTTTGCATGCTGTGTCTTCGTCAATCGTCATCATGACCTAGCCAGCCTTGAGCAGGTTAGTATTCCTGTCTATGTATGCACATCTACTGCCTATAAATAGCTACAGCATTAGAATACCAATATTCATCTCAAATAGCCCTGAGTTTTATAAGTTGTTAAGATGCCAAGAGTAAGGGATCCTTTGGCTGTTGGGAGGGTGATAGGAGATGTGTTGGACCCCTTCACTCCGTCGATTGAGTTTAAGGTAACCTACAACGGCCGTCAAGTTACCAACGGGCGTGAGTTTAAGCCCTCTCAGCTTGTGAGCCAGCCCCGAGTTGAGGTTGGAGGACAAGACCTCCGCACTTTTTACACTCTGGTACATGCGAGAAAAAATTTCTTTTTTTTTTCTTTCGGCAGAGTCTGAACAAGATATATAGAACATGCATATGATTGTACTGATTTTGTAGGTTATGGTGGACCCTGATGCTCCAAGTCCTAGTGATCCAAATCTCAGAGAATACCTCCACTGGTAAGAATACGTAGAATCAAGAATCATCTTACTTGTTAGCTTATGAACATTTTTCATGATTGTACGTAGGTTGGTTACTGATATTCCGGAATCCACTGGAGCAACCTTTGGTTAGTAATCCTCTCTTGTTTTTCAGTTCAAGCCTAGGCGTGTAAACGACTTTAAAATGCAAAAACTCGTTCACAACCTGATCATAATACGCTCAATCACGCTGACAAAAGTTAATAATGTTTTGGTAGATGAGGGTGTTGGAGAATAGGGGTGTTAACCCGCACCTGCACTCATATTTATTTTCAAAAATTGAAATGGTTTGTGAGCGGATTAGAGACTGTTGGCATGTTTAATCACTTCTATATATCAATTTACCGAACTTTTTTTTTGAAATATGTATATGTCTAATCTTATGCATATAGAAAGATAGTCAACTAAAATATATATGAAACAGATAAGATTATGTGGAACATTATAAACATTAATAATTTTCACTCTATTTACTTGTAGTAATATATATTTCACTAGTGGTTGGAGGCTCAAGCAAGTCTCTTAGTCTGACATGATTATTGTTTTCCATGTACGTTGTAGGGCAAGAGATAGTTTGCTATGAGAACCCACGCCCACCGGCTGGGATTCATCGCTTTGTGTTCGTCCTGTTCCGTCAACTACGGAGGCAAACGGTGTATGCACCAGGCTGGCGTCAGAATTTCAACACAAGGGATTTTGCAGAATTATATAATCTTGGATCTCCCGTTGCTGCAGTGTATTTCAATTGTCAAAGGGAGAGTGGTACTGGTGGAAGAAGATGATGGTTACAACTTACAAATCTCCATTTACGCATTTCAGATATAAATAATTGTTTTGACAACGAACCGCAACTCAGATAGTATTACACTTTACGTGTAACCGATAAATCAAGAATTTAAATCACTTTAGGAGTAAATGGAGAACTATTACTGATCCTTAATATAAAACATTTTGTGATATGAATAAAATCGATGTAAAATAATGCAGTAATTAAAATCATCATGTGGCTTAAAGTTTACATAGTTGCTCAAAAGAAAATGGATGTGCAACTTGTAGTCTTGAATTTAGTTTTAATTAAAATAGTACTATTCATACGCGAAATACTCGCGTCAATACTTTGCATAATCATTTTGTCTGTTAAGAGTGAATTGGTTACACATAGTTTTAATTTTTTTTAAGATACAACTCTATTCTAATCCTACTCTTACTCCTATACTAACCCCAATACTAACCTTATACCCACATTAATATCAATCTTAAATCACCAAATAAATCATCACCTTCAGAAATCGAACCTGGGATCTCTCACCATTACACCCTGCACCTTACCATTGCACTACCCCCTGGGTTCAATTGGTTACACATAGTTAATCAACACTAGTACCCTTTTACGCGCGGTATCCGCGTAATACGTTAATATTTAATTTTTAACGAATTACACAATTTAATAAAAATGAGTAAGATTGAACATATATTTTTATTATTAGCATACAAAAATGTAAAGATAATAACTAATCATATTAATAAGTTTTTAGTATCAGTATATAAAAATCCAAATATAAAGTAACTAACTCTATTATTTGTAATTAAAAAAAGTTTTCGTAATGTCAAAACAACTATTATTAGTAAATCAAAATTTTCAATACTTTGTAAAATTACGCGGGCTGCTTCTTGTCCTATTATTAGTAAAATTAGTAGTAAAATTTATTATAAAAGAGATAAAAGAAAATGAGAAAAAGGAGAAATAGTGGGTGTGGGACTCCTTAACCACTTTTAAGATTTCTCTTAGAATTAGTAAGAGATGTATGTAATTTAATATTTCCATGCTAATTTCTCAAAGTCAAAATAGTAAAAGGGTGAATTTCATTCACTACCCCTGTTAGATTTTCTAATTACATCTGGATCCTATTAGATAAAACAATTACATTTAAATCCTAAATAAAATTTTCTAAACTTGGAACCAAACAAGTCCTTAACTTTTATTTTACTTCAGTATCCTTCAACTTTTTAAAATTTTAATTTTAACCCCGATTTTGTAAATTCTTTACATATTGGTCATCTTCTTCTTCAACCTTTTATCATCTAAGAAAACCTTTATTGATGAGCTTCCATTATGATTTCAAGCTTTTTCTTCCTTTTTTTAAATTTTTTTTTTAGCAGCTCCGGTGGCGGATCCGCCACCGGAGCCAAAGCTCCATGGCGGAACTAAGCAGCTCCGCCAACGTAGCGGCTGGAGCTTGCTCCAAGTCGGAGCAACAGCAGCAGCTCCGCCCGCCCAGATCTGGGCGGGAGGAGCAAGCTGCATGGCGTTTTATGCGAGTTGCAAGTTTATAGAAATAAGTTTTCACAAGTAAACGTAGAGCTTGTAATATGAAAGGCACAATGAAATTAGTTCATTCTGCCAGATTCTATACTCTTGGGTGACGGGACATGGTGGCTGCTGAATCATGGTGTTTACTATTTTTCAGCTCCCTTGCCTGTTGGAACTCAATGATTCAACGAATGAAGGTCTCAGTTACAAGTCATTAAAAATGTTATACTGTGTCCACTTGCTGAATTCATCAATAAGTTACTGCAAGGCCATCTTAGTTGATTTGCCAAGCATTATTGTTTGGAGAAAGAAATAACATAAGAGACCTAATTTCCATTTTTGTTTCAGTAATGGCCTTTTCTGTTGTCCTTTTTGCTACTACTACACTTGTCTAAATTGTTTCACACGACATCAGCTCCTTTCAATGAGTTGAGTCTTGACTATGCAGTGCTTAATCATCGCACAACCGCTTGAGATCAGCATGCGCTATCAGAACTGTATCAGAAGTCAGAACATGGTCGAGCTTTACCATATCCTGCCAGAGACCGGATTTGTCCTGAATTTTTTTTTTGAAACGGCAAAAAGATTATATTATATTATGTTGAGTTTTAATAATTACAGATTTTGGGCTAAGCATTAGCTGCCTCACCCACCAGAACCAACACACCTCACCCCGACTCCCTCCTCCATGACTCCGAATACAATGGCCCGACCAACTTTGCCTCCTCAAAACCTTAGAGGGTAAAACCCATTGGGAAAAAACCCCCTAAGGAAAAAGAGTACAACCGAGGGTCGGATATTCGAAGC
>JAYMSL010001694.1:0-16310 GCA_036897195.1 Plantago coronopus
AATCTGTCAAATGCCTCTTTATGTTATGGATGTTACTGAAATGTTCTTCTATTGAGATTTTGTTCCATTTTACTTCTGTAGGAACAGTCGATATCGGCTGTTATCACTTCTGTGACAAACTTAATACCTCAGGTTGGTTTTTTTTTCGTCTGTATATGTCTCTTCCAGAAAAATCATTTATATGCATACATAGCATGCGTTTAAGTGGTTTCCTTGTGCTACTATTGATAAATTTATCCCACATGAATGCACTGACTGGACTTGTTCAAGTATGCAAAAAAATAATGCTATTGATCCAGAGTACTTCTTCAGATCCATCTTTGCACTGGTACTATCATGATAACTTATTTTCCCTAATCTGACTCTGTAGAAGTACCTTCTTGAACAACGAGCTGTCCTTGATATCGATGGTGGCAAATTGCTTAATGAAGATCATGATCTTCGATCTGTAAGCACTTCCATCCTCTGTTACATTATTTACTTTGTATTGACTTGCTAAAAGAAGCATCAACTGCGTTGTCACATAATTAAATTCTAGCTTTCTGGTTATCAATCATGCAGGTGTTGCAGTATTTGCTGGATGATGTATCTGTGTTTTTAACCACTGTATATAATGCTACAGAAGGGAATAACTCTAACAAAGCAGATGGAAAAGGTTGCATGGACACACTAAAATCTTTTGTTGACTATATTTCTCTACGCGAAAGCGAAAACTTTCGTTCTAGGAAGCAAGAAAATAAGGACTCTGTTACCCTTACCACTATCCACCAGGTTTTTCAAGACCCAAGCTTCCAGATATTACAGTTCTCCTTAGTGGTGGTTCTATTGCAATCTCTAACTCTTTGTTTACGTTTTGTTTTGTACACCATAGTCAAAAGGCTTAGAATGGGACACAGTATTCATTGTGAAGGTAATAACTGTAGTTTTGGGTTCAGTTTCTGTCATTCCAGTCCGCCCTATTACTCCGGAGTTGCTGGTTATAATGATTGTTATTGCTTACATTCAGACAAACGAGGCTGAGATTCCCTTGTTGCATGAATATAATGGCACGTTAAATGACAGTTGTGCCTTAGTTGAGGTAAGAGCTATGTCTGAGATCAAACCTTTTAAGGACGTTAGCTAAAAATGTTTCTCATGTACTCTCACTCACTTTGCATCTATAAGGAGGAGCGGCGGTTGTTATTTGTGGCAATGACTCGTGCACGCAAGAAGCTTTTTATGCTTCATGTGCTCATGGATTCCAGCTGGCAGGTATTAATTATATAATGCCTTTATCTTTCTGCTTTTAGTATTGTATCTGTGCTTAAGCATGGCAAAATTTCCAGGTACTTCAACCATCACGGTTTCTCAGGGAAATACCACGTCATCTACTTGAGACTGAGGTATTCTTCTTCTTCAACTTTTTCTTCCTTTTTCCCTTTAATTGTTCAAAATTTCCTTTTACTATAATTGATGCTTATCGTGTTCTATACTGATCCTTGACAATTCATGTTGTTTACTTTTCTATGACATTTTGGAGTCCACGGCAAAACTTGATTTTCAATGAACTTCTACACTTGCTTCAAGATAATTTTATCATTAGCTTTATGCTTCTCTGATGTGGACAACTCTATATTTCTTGCTGTAGGATGAGCTGGTTCCTCCAGCAAGTATAGAGGCTCAGCACCTGCAGATCAAGCGAAATCCCCAGATTTCTGTATGTCTGAAAACAGATTCTGCAGAAACCAATACAATTCAAGAAGTTTCCCATGATGAGCTATTCAATGAAGTATCTGAAGAGCATGGTGAAGTAATTGAAGACTTCAGCAGCAATAACTTTCTGAAAAGGTTTCTTGTAACAATTCATCTTAAGGTCTGTAATTACTGATAATAATAAGATAAATAAATCATTTAATTCATCATTACAATGTTACAGCTTCAGAACAGAAGACCGTGCTGTTGTTTCACACTTATTCCATCAATGGGCCAAGAAACCAGCATTTCACGACCCCAAGAGGTTACTTAACAAGGTGGTTGCTTAGTCCCGACCTTCAAACAATCAGTGCCTAATTTCAATTTTGCCACTCAAGTGTCTTATGGTTCACTCTTACACAGGTTGGTTTTGTGATTGATGAACGACTGCGGGCTAAAAAATGCACACAAAAGGTTGTAGTCCATGCCTCTATCAGTTTATTTTTCTGAAGCTGTAGTAATCACTTTGAATTTTGTTTATCTGATTAATTTGGAGTTAATACGTCTCGATTCTGCATTTCATAAATACCAACTTTCACATGCCACCTGCATGACTTAATGTGAAATGATGTTTGAAGTTTGAACTAGCTAGTTGATACATTCTAGAGGTTGGGAGCCCGGAGTAAACAAAAAAAGTCTGGAAGACTTGCACTTTGTACTTGGATCAGTTTTCACTGCCTTTACGATTGGTGGGTCCTACGTTTGTAGGATGTAGCTTGAATTTATGAAGATACATGCTCGTTGCGTTTTAACATTGTAATGTCTCATGTAAATTCTATGCTGCCATACACCTTGAGCGCATTCGTCTTACTTACATCAATGATGTGAAGACACTTTATTTTATCATTTCTCAGGATGTTTTGCGTGAGCTGAAATCCAAACTAACATCTGAAGAGGCTCATCACTTTGCTGTATCTGTAAGTGTATATTTTGAGCTCATAACCAGAGCTTATATGCTCAATGCCTCCTTACGCAATTTGACACTACCGATCAGCAGTATAGCACAGCTCTCATTTTGCATGCACCTTTTAGGTTCTGAAGTGGGAGCAACTCCCAGCAGAGAAGCGTGCTTATATAACTAGAGAGAAACAGGTAATATCTCTTTTTAATTTTAATACCAGGTCTGTTGAGTTGTTGAAGCCACGTGCATCAGTAGGCACGCAACTAATCTTCCATATCACTAAACGGGCACAAAAGAAGTTAAAATAAGCATGATAGTTTCAATTCCTCAACTAATACAGCTGATGTTTAAACTATAATCTGAATACAAACTAAAACCTTAATTTCAAGATTTGGTTTGAGCTTGTACTTATGGGGCCAATGGTACAAAGTGGACTGAGCATAGTCTGCAATCTGCATGCACAACTCAAAATTTCTCAGACAATTACACTGGTTGTCTCATCTCAGTTTGCAGAACCCATTTCAGTCCATATCTTACTTTGTGTACTGTACTGTACAGGAGCATTTTCAGAAACTTAGAATTGAGAGCGCGATGGGTTCATCTGAGCCAACTTCTAAACAGGTTTTTTCTTTTATCTCTTGCCATTGTTTGTTTTCATAAGTATTTTGTATATTTAATCAGTCTCCTAATCACGATCATTCACGGAATATAGAAACCTTACCTGACAACTCAGATGTAGTAACTGTTAAGGTAAAGGGGAACGGGGTGTGTAGTATAATTTAATCGATTGTTTTGTAGAGGTTTTGGAGTGTTGTATTTTGTTGGATAAAGAGAGTGGTGGTGGTAGAGATCTTACCCTATATTTGGAATGCCCAGTGTTTGAAAACATTATAAATTTTATAGGTGTAGTAGGAAATGATTTCGTATTTAAAAGTAAAATTAGGTTTACGGTTAAATTTCTTTCTCATAATTATAACTGAATTCAGTTAATTTTGTTTTAGAAGTTGCGCATCACTGTCTAAGATGGTTAAAAGATGTCCTTGTCCATTGATGCTAACAAGGAATGAGATGGGTAGCCCTAGGTTCAATCTAACATTGTGCGTAGTAAAAGTGCCAATATATGTATACCACAAAAATCTTTTAGACTGTACTATTTGTTGTGCTTTTCTAATTGGATTATGATATTGATATTGTTGCCAAATGATTGACAGATTTCCTTTCTACAAAGTCTTGGATGCACGATCGTGCCTTCATCTCGCCTCCATGCTTCTCGTCTGATTGAAGAATATAAATCTTTATAATGTACTAATCTGGCAACAAAATATCTTTATCTTTATGGACTAGTAGAGTAACTACAGTCCTGATTCAAGAATTCGGGTTTCTTGTTGAAAGAGGCGGAGAGAGTAACATAGAGAGATAGAGAGAATGGGTCACTCCAACATCTAGAACTCGTCGTACCCAAGGACCTACAACCCTGGATCATGAATACACAGTATGTGTGAAACTCGTGGAGTTATCAAGAAGTACGGTTTGATATGTTGCAGGCACTTTGTGCTTCAGTCAAAGCGTCAACGAAATCGGCATCATCGAGTACCTTATCAACTTGATGATGAAGGCCTGATGCAATGTACATATGGGAGCTCTGTGCATTGATGTTCAAGGCTTTTTGAAGGAAGGAATCTAGTTTGTTTTAAGAGTTGAATTTGGATTATTTTCAAATTGAACTTTTTATAAAAAATAATTAATTTATAGCTCGTTAGACATGTTTTAAAGTCATGTCATTATTATCTTCTCTATATTTTCTAATTCCATAAAGGAGTAACTCGGATAGATATATATTCATTTGTTGAACAACACGAGGGATTTGATAGCTGACATTCGAACATCTGGGGTAACTGCCCTCGATGGTTGAGAAAGTTATGGAGGACCGTTTGTCATGGTTTAGAACCTAAATCGTAAATCGAGGGTAGTTACCCCAGATGTTTAACACTATTACCCTACAATCGTAAATGTAATGAAGTTTCAAACCTAAATCGTAATACCTCAAAAAAATAAGTACTTCCTCCTCGCTCCTCAAAATATATTATTACCCATTAGAGTGAGAGGACAGACATTAAAGAAATGAAATAAATAACAACGCTAGTACGGTACTGTTTTACGTTTTTAATTAAGTATGGTGGCAAAGTTATAATATTGTTGTAAAGGTATAGTATTACATAACTACAGGGGCCTGCTCTTCATCGACGTTCTTGTTTTTTTTTAACAGGAAACATTTTTTATTCAATCAAACAGGTTCATTACAAGGAGCAACCAGTCCTTTGTTTCCTACCAAGTCTTGCCACTGGCTACTGAAACTACGGCTACCACTACGAACATCTACCTTAACCGTCCTAACATACGTCCATACTTGGTCTTGTTGAAGAGTTTCCACAAGCCAAGTAGGGCAAATGTCCCAAATCCTCAGATTGAGCTGAGAGTGAGATCATCAAAAGGAGTAGGAACATTGTTATTAATATTACAGACCATATTACTAGCAGTTTTGGCTAAAACATCGGGAACATTGTTAGCTTCCCTATAAACAAAAACTATGTCTAACTTCTGGAATTTGAGAACCTGCTTCCTAATTTCATCAACCAAAGGTGCATCCATCCAAGCTGGATCCTTGCCCCTGCAAAGACATAAGAAAGTATACAGAGAGTCAGTTTGGATTTGCACATCTATATATATAATAAAAGAGGTTTCATTTAAGAGAAAAGAAGCATGCCACATCAGCATTTTGTGACGTGGCATCCTAGAATTTGAGTTGGATCCATTTAACAAACCGGGTTATTGGATCCTCAATTTTATAACTAAAACGAACCGGATATATCCGCAGGATGAAGTTTGACCCGGTTCTATATATGGATTATTTTAAGGGTAAAAAAGACATTTCATTCCGGAAAGTAGAGAATACCTGACAAATTTAATAGTATTTAAATCTTAACATTTAATGTATTCTTAACAAATATGGAAGGAAAATCAACAAAAATATTTTCAAAGTTCCAAACTTCCAATCTTTCCATTAACACTACTATTGACAAAATCAATCAACGATCAACTTTCCAATATACATATACGATCAAATAAAACACAATTAATTAAACAATATGTAATTGAAATTGGGCATAATTTTGAATTTTGAATTATTTCAAAATGACGTTTGTAATTGAGTAAGCTGAGACATTCGGGATCCAAGAGGTCAATTATGATAGTATATGCCCTGATGAGGATGACATCGTCAATCGTGAAGACGTTTTATCCATTGATTTCTTGAATACTGTCAAAGCCTCTGGATTATCGAATCATTAAATAAGGGTGAAGGTTGGTTGTCCCTTATGGTACTTAGGTATATTGACCCGTCGGCTGAATTTTGCAATGGAACTAGGTTGAATGTGATTGGAATTGGAAAGAATTGTTATTCAGGCTCAACAAATTTCTAGGAGATTTTAAGGAGAGCAAGTCTACATTTCACGGATGATTCTATAGCCCCCAGGTGTTATCAAGTTTCCGATAATGTTCCAGCGACGATATTTCCCAATCTCTAATTTTAATGCTATGACTAACTATTAAAAATCAGGGACAATCTCTTACTCATGTGGGATTATATTTTGTCAATCCCGTGTTTAGTAACGGTCAGATCTATGTAGCTTTCTCTAAAGTGACTAACAAGAAAGGACTTAAATTATTGAACCTGGATGAAGAAGGTCAATCAACCTATAAAACAATCAATGTGATTACAAGGAAGTGCTCAATAATATGTGAGGTACTTAATTATATCTCTAACTTGAACATCAGAAGTTTTTGTCCCTTTAATATTATTTTAAATTCCTATTTAGTTATCTATCATTATAAACCATCTATTAAAGAATTAGGTGTTGGTACACGAGTTTATTGATACCATTATGTTGGAAATACACTTTAATATAACAAGACGACTCTTTTGACTTTTAAACACTTACTTTTTTTTTTGAAGCAGCAAAACGAGGATTAATAATGGTTCCAAATTTTCCACCGAGATGACTCGAACCCTTGACATAGTTAGGAGAAAGTATATTACCAACTGAGCTGTACTTTGTTGTCTCTTTTTATTCCTCTTATTTTATATTACTCTTTATATTTTATTAAAGTCAAAATTAGTTGCCACGGGTTATATCTAGTTACAAGTGGAATATATACGTAGACCTAATAATGTAGCTAGTGATCATACTCTTCATTCTTCAACAATTAGGACCGCCAAAGCATTTGTAATTCCCGTTAGAGTTGTAGTAACCGTCATCTTCAAGTAACATTTCATCACCTGTCACTCGAGTCCATGGAACTTATAAAGCTACAGATGTCTACACAGTACAATTAAGCAAGCCTAATGAAGCCAATGCATGAAAGCCCACAACTGACACGTGGCTTCTTCTTCACACAATTAATACTTCCTCCTAATTAATCACCTTCCTTCTTCATTTAGTTTCCTTTTCCAACACTAGAATTTTAATTTTCCACTCGTTTTCAGATTCCATTTCCTTTTTCTTGTGTTCAATTCACTTACCAGGTTCACTGAACACAGTCAAATTCTTTCTGGTTTTTTTTCTGTCTAAGGTAAATTCTTTCCCTTAAAATAATTTTCTAGTTTTGAAGGTCTTTCTGTTTTTATGGATTTTCAAAACATTTCTGGGTGCTTGATGATTTGAAAACTCTTGTTGTGTTGATGATTCATGATTTTGGTGAAAAGGTACGTAAAATCTGGCCTATCATTTTTTTTCTTCCTACTTTTGGTGCAAGAATGGTGTGCTCTGTTCATCATGTAAGAATGGTCCAGTACTATTTATGTATGTGTTACAAGGCAGATTTTCTGCTGGATTTTTTGTTTGTTTATGTAGAGTTTGTTAATCTTAAAGTAAGTTTATAGGGACTACTTTTTATTTTTAGGGGTGAAAAGGTTATAATCATGTGTGTCTTGACAAGAATGAATTATTTTTATTTCTCCGCCACAGGTAGTACTTGTGCAGTTTTTTTTAATTCAGTTGTAAGTATTTTGCTGTTCATAAAACGAGGTATTTATTTGTTCGTTGTTTTCGCCTGCATCGTTTGTAGAGGCTGTATGAAATAGTTTATGAAGAAGTTCCAAGTAGAATTCGAAATCGGATGCTTAATGGTTCGATTTTACTTCTCTTTTTGCACGAAATTCTGCAGCATGAAATTATAATTTTGTAGTTTGATGTTTGGTGAGTGAGGATTAAGTTGTTTCAATGTAACAGATGGTTTGTCAGTAGTATTGTTGGTGTGAAACAAATCTAATTTCCAGTGGTTCAATGGATGTACTTGTTTCAGATTACGAACTGAGTTTCTATGCAATGTGTGTAGGGGACTAAGCTGATTGAATTGAAGTGGAATATCAATTTGAAAATACGAATCTGTGTTATCGAATGATTTTCTGTGATTAATAGTACTCCCTCCGTCCAGTCAATAGTTTCTCACTTTCCATTTTAGTAGTCCGTTACAAAGCTTCTCATTTCCCTTTTTGGACATGTGGTCCCCAATCTTTCTCCACCCATTTAATTACAACACACCAAAAAGTACTCCCACTACCTCCATTTATAATATAATAATCAAAACATTATTTTGTTGACCAAAACACAAGTGGGAAGCTTGTGCTTGGACGGAGGGAGTAATTGGTGGTCTGCAATGATCAATAGGAAATTGAAATGTGTTGAATGCTTATGCTTTTGCAGTTTCTAAATTGTGCAGGAGTCTATTTGGATATAATCGTCGAGGTTGATCAAACAGTTTATAGGGTGTTGCTGAGTTATGGCTTACAGTGTTCCGTTTAAAGGGCACGTGGAATCCTGGAAAGTACTCTGGGTGGTCGCGGTGTTATTTGGGTCGATTTTATTGTTTCAGCATTTTGAGCTACCATATAGAGGTAGCCTGGTCGCTTTGTTATCGGCTGGCAAGCCATATTTTGACAACAGGGATCTGGTGATTGAGCAAAATTTGGAGTATCTAAGAAATAGGTCATTCCCGATAATTCCGAAGTTAGAAGATGATGGAAGTAATGCTACTGTGTTAAGTTCAGTGGGAATTGGGCATGGTGCGGAGGAGGTAGAGACGAGGAATAGCAGCATTAGCATTGCACCAGTAGCGATGGATCAGATACATGATGATTCTTTTGGAGATAGTTTCACTAAAATTAGCCCGTCTAGTGCTTCTCCAGAAGAAGTGAATGTAGTGAGTTCAAGTGAAAACAGAACTATCGCTGCAAGCCCGATAAATTCCGTTACTTCTACAGGAAACATCGCCCTTGCACCTACGGTTCCACCTATTCAAGTAGTCTTGCCTACTGACAAAGATAGTGTAGTCCATAGAAGAGACGATAGTCCTCCAACCACTTCTAGTAGTGAAGGGGCAGGCAAAAGTACCGTCCATTCTGAAACACCACCAAAGGGTAATCCTGCCCCATCAGGTGATCACTCATCAAGTCCTCCCACAAAAACGCCAGAGATTGCTATGGGATCGGTTGTGTCAATAGAGCAGATGAATGAGATGTTGCTTCACAGTCGTGTATCATCCTTTTCAAAGGTAATGTAACTTAATTTGATATACAATGAAATATTAAATGCTATTTCCGAACTGAAGCAGATCCTGTTTCATCAATGCAGCTTCCAGCGTGGCCTTCGCCTGCAGATCAAGATTTATCGAAAGCAAGATTCCAAATTGAAGATGCGCCTATTATGACCAGGCACCTTAGCTTGTATGCTCCTATTTATCGCAATATCTCGAGGTTTGCCCAGTAAGTGTGTGGCCATTTGCACATTTCAATGTTTACTATGTGAGCAGTCATACACTCTTAGCTTATTTTTTTTGAAGAGACTCTTAGCTTATTCTATGCCAATGTTTTTCGATGTTTACAGTTATAAATGGACTTGCGTCTAGACTAATAGTGATATCATTCTCAATCTAGGACTAAGCTTTTCGTTTGACTAATTCGATTGATGAATGCAGAAGCTACGAACTGATGGAACAGACTCTCAAAGTTTACATATACAATGATGGAAAAGCACCCGTATTTCATAGCCCCAATCTCAAGGGAATATATGCTTCTGAGGGCTGGTTCATGAAACATATGAAAGAAAGTCACCATTTCTTGACAAGTAATCCGGAAGCAGCTCATTTGTTTTACTTCCCATTTAGCTCTCAACTTCTGGGACAACATGTATACGTCAAAAATTCTCATAGCTTTGATCCCATAATCAGATATATGACAAACTACCTTGACACTATTAAGGCAAGGTACCCTTTCTGGAACAGAACGGATGGATCCGATCATTTTCTTGTTGGTTGCCATGACTGGGTACGTTTGCTTTCTGTAAACATTATCTTTAAATACAATTATAGATTCAAGCATAAACTTCAATAGTACAATATGTCATATGAAATTGTATTTGCAGGCTCCAGTAGAGACCAGGAAACTAATGCCGAACTGCATTCGAGCCCTATGCAACTCCGACATCAAAGAAGGATTCAAACTCGGCAAGGACGTTTCTCTCCCCGAAACATCCATTCATAACGCACAAAATCCGATGAAAGAAGTTGGAGGAGCCCCTCCTTCAAAACGAAAGATCCTCGCCTTCTTCGCTGGCCAAATGCACGGCTATCTCCGTCCAATCTTGCTAAAGCACTGGGAAAACAAAGACCCCGAGATGAAAATCGTGGGGCGCATGCGGAATAAGGCCTATACTTGGCACATGAAAAACAGCAAGTACTGTGTATGCGCCAAAGGTTACGAAGTAAACAGTCCGAGAGTGGTTGAGGCGATTATATCCGGGTGCGTTCCCGTGATCATATCAGACAACTTCGTGCCCCCGTTTTTCGAGATACTGAAATGGGAGTCGTTCGCGGTTTTTGTACCGGAGAAGGACATTCCGAACTTGAAGAGCATATTGATGTCGATTTCGGAGAGGCGGTATAGAGTAATGCAAAATAGAGTTAAGCAGGTGAGGCAGCATTTTGTTTGGCACAAAACACCAGTGAAGTATGACATCTTTCACATGATTCTTCACTCTATATGGTACAACAGAGTGTTCAGAATGTTACCTGGATAATTTGGCTAGATCTCTGTAACTTTGAAGCAACCCTGTTGTAATGTTGTTCATGTCAGTAGTAGTTATACTGTATGTAGTTTGGGAAATGGTGCAAGAGATTCTAATATGTATCAATGAGGTTAAAAAGACAGGTTAAAAAATCTGAATAGCATAATGTCTTGTTCTTGGATAGTGACATGGTGATGAGTATAAAATGATGGAAATTGGGAATAATGTAAGTAGTAATTTTTGTCTGATTACATCTTGTTAATTAGTAGAAGTATATTTTATTGGTTAGTGAAATGGTCCCTAGGAGAATTTGGAACCACCTGCAGCTCATTTTTTGTACTAGTGTTAGGCAAATTAGAGATGTCACATAGACACAATCACAGGTTCAATATGTTGGAGTATCATCAGTAACATGTGGAACGATATGTGAAATAACATGATTCTAAAACTTAGTAACAAAAGCAGATATAATAAACTATCAAACAGATCAACACTCAAATAATAACATTACATCATTATATCTTTTGTAATACATCGATTCTTAAAACAGTATTCATTATGTCTAGTACCAGTCTTCATAGGTGCAACTGATTAAACATACTTGATTGAAGCACTCACTCAACCATCTTCTACAGTAATTCTGAATTCACCCTCTAAATCATACTCTATCACAAGTCACAACTCTAAAGATGCAATAAAACAGTTTAGTTATAGACACAATCCTATCAACATAGAGATTAGACAAGCTGCCTTTGAAGCAATAATTTATCACTAGGTAACGAACATAAATTTCTCATTTCAAGAAATTGAACATGTAATCTGAATTAATATCTAGCTCGGTGGGGTTGATGGACGAAAGATTACAAAATCACCAATTTTGCTTAGTTCATCACTATGACCAGCAGAAGCAAAGAGACAAACAAAGCAAAGTGATTGATTACTATCCTCCTTCCCCACAATGGTATTATTATTTCCCAATCTTAGCCACATCACAATTCATGGCCACCTCTAAAAGTTACCAAAAAATTCCAGAATAAAAAAAGGAATCACTTCACTAAAACCCCATTTCATCATCTTGTGCCAAATCTTCGATTTCAGATGAGACCACCACTTCACGGATTCCCTGAGAACCAGAGAAAAATTGTATCTTTTCTTATTCCATTTTTATAGGGAGGTGTCACATGCATGATTCTTCTTGCATTTTTTTAATGTGTAGTGTTTGAAGAAGTTGTACCTGAAGAACATGAATAAAAGAATCACTTATCTATTCTTTTTGCAATCAATGCCCTCAAGACTTTCAATTTACACTTTACCCAATAAATCTGTGTAGTGAGTTAATGATATCACTGTACTCTTTCTTGGTGCTGTGCTTGTAATAAATTAAGATTTAATTCCCTTTTAATTTATACTAGTAGCCTCTTGTACAGGACAGTGGAACAAACATTTGCTCTTCCCTTTAATCTTGCCTTGCTTCTCTCTGTCAAGTGTCAACTCCCAGAGCTGTGTGTTCTTGTTCTTCTTCCATCACACTTCCCCAGTAAGTTTTCTCATTTTTAATCCCTTTCTTTTCTTTATGTTTTGCACTAATTTCTGTGGGTTTTGCTTTGTCATATGTATTCTTTCTTGTTCTTGGGCTATTAGTAGTACTATTAAGTGCATATACTTGACATTACCATGCAGAATTGTGGTTCTTGGTGCTCTTACTTTTTTGCTTTCGTAGCTGTCCATCTGTTTTCTGGTGTTGTGTATTCAAATCATTGTCCAATTTGATATTGGTGTCTTGCTTGATTCTTGACAAGAAAGAGGGTAGAAATGTGTAGGAGAAGTTGATACTTGCAGCTGTTCAATTTTCTGGTTGTTAATTGTTACATGAATTTTTAGGCATATGGACTTTCTCATATCTGAAAGCAATTGTTGATTCGTAAATATTGAATCTGTGCAGATGATTCTATTCTGTCCATCAATTTGCTCTGTTTGAGCTTAAGACTCGTTGTACCGATAGGACTGTGCTACTTCCTGTAGCTGATTTCTGCATAGATTTAGGTAAAAGATTCGGATTGATTCCAAAATGGATCCTAGGAGAATGATGTGGCTGATAGCTTTGATATTCTCTGTAGTTCTAGTGGTGCAACACTTTGAACTGCCATATGGCTATGTTTTATCGAATCTGTTATCCTTTGGGAAGTCTCAAGTAACATCATCACTAGGAAGCTTTCCATCTGGAGGTGGTGCTACAAATGAAAGTGGGAGTTTGGTGCAGCGAATGGCATTTAGTGGTTCGAATTCAACCAAAAGTAATGATGGTCCTGATCAGAATCTGAAAGAGCTTTCAAATGGTAAGGTTATCGAAGGGAACCGTGATTTGACTTCCCCTGCTACATTTGGTGTTAAGAAGGATCCATCTCCAGGATTGTTGAAATTAAATGATTCCTTTATGATGAGAAATGTTGGTTCGGCACCAAAGAAAACTGAAGGCAAAGACCTGAATCTGACAAATCCTCTGGTTTCTTTGTCTTCATCAAGTTCGCTGTATAACTTTACATCGCCGAAGCTTGTTAATGCAAAACAAAGTACCCCCGTGGTATATTCAAATGCCACAACATCTTCAACCAGGAAAGAGGAATCAAATGTGGCCTTAAAGAAGGAAAAACCTGGGCTGTTAAAGAGCAATGTTACTGTTTCTGTCAATCTGTCTTCTGTGACCAGTACCACAAAAAAGAAGAGCCGGTTCAAGGGGCCACCCAGTGTAGTTGTGCCAATATCTTCAATGAATGATATGTTACACCCGAGTCGGATTTCATATAAGCCCATAGTAAGTTGACTTCAGCATATATCTGAGAACATCAATGATTGGTTTCATGTTAGAGTTAAATTTGTCTGGAATTCGTTCATTCTTATCTTATGTTGTTTTCACCTGTCCATTCATTCAGAAACCCCAGTGGCCATCACTAGCAGACCAGGAACTACTATACGCAAAAGCACTGATAGAGAAAACACCAATTGTGGAGAAAGAGTCGCATACAGATGTTAATGTGTACAGAAACTTTTCAGCATTTACAAGGTATGGATATCAAAGAACACCACTTTGTATTTATTTTTCTTCAATCTGATGCCTGTTCTATTTATGATTCTAGAGCTGTTCCAGAGTGATTCAAATTTGCACTTAGATTTAGATTACAATTAGTGAAGGAGTGATGTTTCCAGGTACTGTTTGTTGAGTTTGCTATCGTTTTGTCAATAGTACATGTTACTATAGTTCACATAAGATCGGCACTAGGCTTGTTTACTTGTTTGTGTTCCCTAAGTTTCTGTTATTGGTTTGAGTATACGTAACATTGCTTATTTGTTAACTTGATTGCTCTTTGTAGATTTTCGATAGACTAGTGACGCTCTGACTTTCATTCCAAATTTTTATAATGATTCCCCTGGAATTATAATTTTCATTCGCAGGAGCTACAAACTCATGGAGAAGACTCTTAAAATCTATATCTATGCTGAAGGAGATAGGCCTGTATTTCACCAGCCGGAGCTTGGTGGAATTTATGCTTCTGAGGGATGGTTCATGAAGCAGCTCAAAGAGAACAAGCACTTTGTAACAAAAGATGCCAGTGAAGCACATCTCTTCTATTTACCTTTTGGTTCCCACTTACTAGAGGAGACTTTATATGTTCCTAATTCTCATAGTCGCAAAAACATGGTTCGTTACCTAAATAGTTACCTCCAGAACATCACAGCAGCTCATCGTTTCTGGAATAGAATTGCCGGAGCTGACCATTTTCTCGTAGCTTGCCATGACTGGGTATGTATCTTGCATGAATATGTCGAATGGGATTTTTAGGCTAAATTACATGAGAAATTTCTAAAATCTTGTGTTATTGATCCAAAACATTACATATAGATAGACCTCATTGGTCTGTTTGTTTAACTTTTATATCAAGTTGTAATGTTTTGTTTGTTTAGGCACCCGCTGAGACCAGTCGAATCATGAGAAATTGCATTAGAGCTTTGTGCAATGCTGATGTAAAAGGAGGATTCCAATTTGGCAAAGATATAAGCATGCCAGAAACTTACATACGCGAGCCGCAGAATCCTCTTAAAAACATTGGAGGCAAGCCACCTTCTGAGAGACAAATACTCGCATTTTTTGCTGGAAGCATGCATGGTTATCTGCGTCCTATTCTGTTAAGTTACTGGGAAAACAAAGATCCCCAGATGAAGATTTTCGGCAAGCTAAGTAAAGTGAAAGGCGAGATGAGCTATAGCCAGTACATGAAAAGCAGCAAATATTGTTTAAGTGCAAAGGGGTACGAACCGTATACACCTCGTGTAGTGGAGGCCATTTTCTACGAGTGTGTTCCCGTTATTATATCTGACAATTACGTGCCTCCGTTTTTCGAGACATTGAACTGGGAGTCTTTTGCAGTTTTTGTTCTGGAGAAGGACATTCGAAATTTGAAGAACATACTTGCTTCAATTCCTGAGAAGAGGTATCTTGAGATGCAAAAACGGGTGAAGCAGGTGCAGAAACATTTTCTTTGGAATCCTAATCCAGTGAAGTATGATACTTTCCACATGATACTCCATTCTATATGGCACACAAGAGTTTCCCAGATGAGAGCAAAGTGACTAATGCGTGTTCGTTCGGTTTGGTTAGTTTCAAATTAAAAGCTGCAATATTGGCTTGGAGCCACAGTTCTACGTCTACTTCTCTGCTCCATCATTCCCATCAAACGAAGAAAGTAGATTGGCAACACCATCTCTATTCTCTCGTTTGGAGAGATGGCTGGTTCCCAGCAGATGCATCCCACATTCACCCTATTCAGCTTAACACCGAAGTACCGAGTTAAGTTCAAGGCTGGCTGAACTTTTGAAGCGACCGATGCATTAATGAGAGAAGGAATTCATTACAAATGGTTCTGGATTTGGAGGTTCTAAATTTCGATTCGTAAGCATTGCTTTGGCCTCTAGGAACATCGCTCCAACGCAACGTTCATGTTGTTGATTCGGTAACAGTATAATGAACTGATTCTTGTATACTACATAGTGGGAGAGATGAGATCAGTGATGTATAGTAGTATACTATAGTTATATCTAGTCTGGAATCTGGATCTGTCAGCAGTGAGTATAATATAAGAGTAGAGTTACAGCAGGCTAAGTCGTGGAGTTGAATATTTTGGGCATGTGATCTGAGTGATGTAGAGAACACATGATCGATGCTTGTTGTACATTGACTTGAAAGTTGAGGAGGCAAGAAAAGGTGATGTACTATAAAGTTATGGTGGTGGTGATAGTGTACTGTACTGTGCATGTTTTGAGAGATGACAACCTTTAATCAGGTGAGAGATGATGTACTATAAAGTATGTTTGACCAAAATTTGCTTGTTTTCAAATTATTGATTGGTCCAGCCCAATGGATCTCTTATGTGTGGTCCTTGAAGCTTTTATGCATGGGAAGTGATACTCCATATACAGGAAGTTTGTATGAAGATATGTTTTAAAACTGGGAAGTTAACCCGGTGACCTCTGGGTTAAGCTCGAACCGGGGTTCAACCCATTAA
>JAYMSL010001695.1:0-16306 GCA_036897195.1 Plantago coronopus
CTAGATTCACTCATTACTTCAATGATGATTAGCTTAGCAGAAATTGGAAAGACATGACAAACACGAGATGGATTACCAAATACTTACTTTGTTAGAATTTGGAATCAAAGTCTGAAGTGCTTTCAGTTTCTCATTAATCCGACTCCTCCTCCTCTGTCCACAACAATCATTTAAGTTAGATCAACTTAACCCAAATCTTCATAAACATTATACAAAATCATACAATTATAAAATCGCAGACCTTTTCTGTCATGTTATGAACTTCAGCTGCTCTAGTCCTCTTTGAAGAACGTTGAGCCTGATGAAGTGAACGGTCAAAAGCTTCAGAACCCTTCAAGTGACCCCAACCAGAACATCAATAGTTGCAAATCAAATTTAAAATCATTTGGCCAAACAATACTAGTCCATGGTATAAAATTGTAATTTAAGGCCTCAATTATAAGATTACTGGACATATTCCACAAAATTAACAACAGAAAAACATATGACAGAAATGGACAGAGTACTTAATTACAAGTTTACAACTAACTAAACTGAATGCCCATTTTGGGCTCCATTACAGGGAATTGAATTAAACCCTAGATGTCCTGAGCTTACCTTAAGTAGAAAATGCTTTGTCGATATGTACTAACTACTAATTAACCAAAGCGATCTCCACAATAAATGATAAACAACAGAATTAGGCAAAAATGGAAAGAACAAACTGAAAGATCTTCAAATTAGAACATCAAACAACAAAATTAAGATTCCATTACATTCTACTTACCGCCAAATTGTTGATTCCGCTAGAAGGATCAAAGCCATCATTACCAAAGAATCCGCCTGAACCAGAGAAATTGATGCTGGATGAAGACTCCGCGGCCACGCCGCCAAAGAAGTTCGCGGCCGGAGCAGAACCGGCGGCGACATTAGTAGGAGGAGGAGCCGAAGTAGAAGAAGAGGAATTGTGCATAAGAATTTGAAGAAAGCTGGACATGTCTTCAGATTCATTGTTCCCGTAAAGATCCGCCATTTTCACAGCAACAGCAGATGAGCAGCACAGCACAGCACAGCAGAGGTTGATAGTTGATACAAAACCCAGCAGTACCGTACTTGAAATTGTTAGAGAAAGATGGCTATTTACGGAATTGAGAAGTTGAAAAAAAAGTTGAGATTGTGACAATGGATCTTTAAGCTTTTTCCTTTTTGAGATTTAATAGAGAGAGAAATATGGTTGGTGTGTTTTTCGATAAGTTTCCTTTTCGGGAAAGTGTTGTTGTGAATTGATAACTTGTGTTCAGTCCATTTGCAGACAATACATCATCCCGCCTTAATTGTGTCTTAATTGTACCTTTGCGCCAAATAGGTGTCTCATCCTTCTCTTTATTCCTAAATGGCCCCTAATCTTCTTCACTTACCAATTGGGGCTCATATGTGTATTAAATAAATACCATTTTAGTCCTGCAAATCATAGCGCGTTGGGGTCCAAATAAACCTAGCATTGACCTTGTCGGACGTTCATTCGTTGAGGTTATATGTCAGTTTGGTTTGTGTTCGACCAACATTAAAGTCAGATGTTCCAGTTCAGTTCGTTATATATTTTGTAAGTTTCATGTTCAGTTCGCGCAACTTCTATTTGAGTGTTTGTTTGTGTTCGAAAAAAATATGAAAAAAAGAAAAAGAAAAATAAAAGACTATCAATAAAAATGAAAAATCAGTGTACTTCTATCATAGACTTGTGTACGTTTTGGATGAGAGTTGAAGAAGGAGATGGTGATGAGAGGTGAAGTCGTGAATGATCGGGGGAGAAGGAGGCTATGAGAAGAATGAGGTGTGATTGTGAAGCTAGGGTTTAGTTTGGGTATTTCTATTGTATATATACCATATATAATAATAATTAATAATACAAAATGTTGGTGAACTGTTCGCAAACAACCGAACTATAATAGGTGTGTACGAAATATGTTCGATAAATATTCGAACATGGTCGTGAACATGTTCGGTTCAGTCAACTCGAACACGAACTGAACATTTTCACGAGATCTTCGCGAACGCAAGGTTCATTTACACCCTTAATAGTACATAACTCATAATTTTTCGCAAAAAAAAAATCTCTTAAACAATTGTAGTCATAGTGTAATTACGTGTTTTAGGATGTATGCATGTCAAATATTTAGAAAATACAACTTTTCCTATAACAAGTTATTTTTATACATGCTAGTTTAAAATTTTGGGCTAATTCTTTAAGATTGTGTCTTTGCTACACTATTGTAACTTTTGAATTTGTTTGAACAAGTTAACTCAATAAAGTATGTAGAGTTTATCATTCACCCTTTATAGTTTCTTCCTTGAGTGGAAACATAAAACAATACAAACTCTTTCAATAAACCTTCTAATAAACATACTGTCAAAGTTTCATGTTTAATAAACGATACCCCATGATTTACTTTCGACTTTTGATGAACGAATGATCGTTTTTATTAAAAAGAAAAAAAAGGAATTTGCATGTTTAATTATAATGTTTAGTTATTGTGTCATTTCACTACCGCTAGATCCGCGACCAGAAGTTGACAATCTTTAAATAATGTCACATTTGTATCATGACAATCTCCTTCTCGGCGGCGTAAGTACCATAAAGATTTTGATTTCCGGTTTTAATAAAATTCTAATTTTGATATCTCCAATGAAAAATTAATTGAAAAATTGAGAAACTAGTTCACTAACTCGGCCTAAATTGATGAATCAAACACAAGTCATGTCCTTGAGTCGCAAGTTATGAACATATTAAACTTCCTCGAATGTGTAATTTTACTTGTTTCTCGCAAGTTGTGAATGCAGCTTGCAAGTTGTACCAAAGTCTTTTTCTGGGTGAACGACACATGAAACTTTTCGAAGACTTTCACTTTACACAAACGTTCAACATTCATTAGGCTCTATAACATACCCTCCGTCCCATAAAACTTTACCCACCTTCCATTTCTAGACGTCCCACAAAATTTTACCCATTACTAAATAAGGAAGCTACCCCACATGTTAAAATATTATTTTAACATCAATACACTTCTTTATCACCACACATTCTCAAAAAGTAACCTACCCCACTTACTTTTTCATTTTTACTCCATTATTTTAACTCATTTTCTTAAATTACGCGCTAATCCTAACGGGTAATGTTTTGTGGGACGGAGGGAGTAGTTGGTTTTGGCTTAAGAGTTCGGGTTTCCTTGACAATGTATCTAAGTTTATCGATTGGGAGATGGAGCCACGGCTCTGTCTCCTAGGCTACTAATGGGGAGTTTTTGAGTTGTGTGGATAGGATGGAGTTTCTACAATTACGCAGGTTTCATGGTCCAGGAAGAATGAATGGGCAATCGGTTGGGACAGAGATCGTTTAGAGCAACGTAAAGGAATATCTACATGCTGTGGTGCACAATTGACGTGGAAAGGAACAACAGTTTCAAGAAGGGATCAGACACAATTTGATTGGATTTGGATTAAAACTATGTTTTTGAAATATATTAATGTTGCGAATTGTTGGTCTCAGTCTTGGGGAGAGTATGGGCTTTAGATTATCGTAGATTGTATTAGATGCAATAATTCTAGCAAGTTTTCAACCACCTCGAGGTTGATGGATAGAATGTATTAGAATGGACCATGTAAAGGTTGAGGAGGGGTTTGGACATCCGACGATTTCGTTACACTCTTTGTTTTTCTATGAGGGGTTTTTATCCCGATTGGGTTTTCTCCTTGTAGGTTTTTAAGGAGGCAAGGATCGTTGGGCTCATTGTGTCCGGAGTCAAAGGTGGAGGGAGTTGGGTTTGAGAGGTCATGGTGAACTTCGTGGGTGAGACAGTTGATGCTTAGCCCACATATATACATATTTATACACAGATAATAAAATTTCGCTTTTTCAAATACAAAATAAAATTGAATTTTTTTAAAAAAAAAAAACAAATTAAAATAAATAAATATTTAATAACAATATCATCACGAAATATCATCAAATATATTTATGAAAAACACATGTTACATTCCTCTTAAAATTCAATCCACTTTTGGTAATTACGACTAATTAAGGGGATGGGTGAAGTTGATTTGATGTTTTCTTGTAATTCAAGATCCCTGGACGAAAAGTATCAATCTTCAGTAATTAATTAACTAGCTAGAGCAATGTTTAATTATTTATAACACAATTTAACTAGCTAGTGATTATGCATGGACATATTTATAACACAAAATCACTTTAAAAAGTACAGATGCAAAACCAAAACATACACATACCATCGAACAAACGGAAAGAACAATAAATTATACTTCTCACCGACCGTTACTCAATAAATTTTGCACCTAAAGGCTATTTATTCCGTGTAGAATAGTCTAACAGGAATTTTATTGCCCCGTTTTTGGACTATTCTTAATACAATTACAAATATACCCTTGATTGTATTTAATAACAAGAAACTTTTAGATGTCCATTTAATCAATTAAATTACACAATGTTCGATGTCAAGATAATCAAACTAGTCTAGATTCACATATGAGATGTGTGTTCAAACAATCACCAAGCTTCAATCCTGACAAGCTAAATAAACACCTTGTCACCTCATGTAGTATCTGTAAACACGGTAGCATATCTAATGCAGGCTTGACGCTTGTTTGTGATACTTCAAGCAGTTTCGCTCAACCTCACTCAACTCCAGTCCAAACCATGCATTCATCATTCTTTTTTATTAAAACAAAAACTGACTGGTGTATGGCTATAAACATAGTCAATTCCCAATATTAGTGAATATACTTTTATTATTATGTTCATATAGTTAACGAATGCGATGCAACTCCAAATAATATTAGTCTTATGGTTTGAGGGAGAAAAAGGAATGAAAGGGAAAAGAAATTAGAAAAGGGTCAAAGCGTTTGTAACTGAGTGGTAATCAAAGACACCCCGGATCCAATAGAGGACACGGGTTCGATTCCGGTCATGGGTGATTATTTCCCCAAAATGAGTGAATATTTTCTTTGGATGGAGGCTTATAAAGTATTTTATTAGTCATTGATTATAAATTTGTCGAATGATTGTAATTGTAATTGTATATCTCAAAAAAGAAGAAGAAGAAAATGAAGTTGTTAAATGGAAAATGTTTAGGAAAATAGTAGTTATATTTACTATATTTAGTGTATAATATTAACCGTGTTAAAAGAAATATATATATATCACAAACGAATTTTCATTCTTTTTTACTATTTTAAGATTTTCCATAATTTCCTTATTAACATGCACCAAATGGTGGAAAACTTCATTTAAAAAAAACCCCTTAAATCAATGAAATGCATAGGAACAATGGAAATGGTGCATTAGTATGTGAAATTAATTTCTTTCAGTGTATACAGTTGGCTTAAAACATATTTACAAAAAATATTCCTTGACATATTTGTACAATTCCGACTAATCTTATTATACATGTCTAAACAAATATAGGCAAGTTAGTAGTCAAGTTTTAATTATGAGCAAAATGGTGGTTGTTGTTTGCAATTTACCAGTATATTTTTTTATTCATGTACATGTATCATCACTACAGTTCATTAGCTAGCTGTGTTGTAGTTGTCAACCGATGCAATCTATTTTTGCTGATGTACGAAGTATCCTCAATCGGTGTGGCACTGTGTATGTATTACCTCATTACACATGGAGACAAAGTGGGGAGAGAGAAAATGGAGAGAATAAGGAAAAACAAAGAACATTGTTTGTTGTGTGTATTTATAAAGTTGGTTGAAAAGAACTACTCTATTTATTTCTTCACGAGAAACACCAGAGGTGCAACTTTTAGTCTGATAAATAAAGGGTACTACTGTGGAAGAAGGGAGAAGGAAGAAGGAAAGAAAAATGGGTGTAGATTTGAGGCAAATAACTGGTGGATTTCTTACATTCTCCATGTTCTTAATGCTTGGCAACATGGTGAAGAGGGATCATATTGATCCTCTATGGGTAAGTTTTTCCCGCAATTAATCTGTATCAAGTGGTATATTTAATTGTTAAATCATCGCATTTCTCCGTAGTTGATTACTCATCTCTCATTCATTCATTTCAGCCTCTATTGGCATTAACATTTTATTTTGTTTGAGTTATATAAGTGTAATTTGGTTACCGCTTGAATACAGTGTTCCTACAGTTCATTGTACTCAATTTCTTTATATTTTCCTGCCAGTTATCAATTATCCAGGTTGTTATAGTTTTACATATTTGTTCTTGAATTATGAGAAGTTGTAATCTTACATCAAGTTCCAGATGAATCTAACATGATGTTAGATACATATTTGGCGATGTTTAAAAAAACATGTCTTCTAATTAACTTATTTAGTACTTAACACCAATTAACAAAAGAGATGATAACAAATTAATTATGCTTTAAGGAACCCATGTCAACATCACCGGTGATCCATTATGATGCACTCAAGAGCACGAAGCCTGGATTGTTGAAATTGGAAATCAATTATGGTCCTTGGAAGGAACGTAAAGAAGCTGGTAAACCTTGTTGGAAAAAATCTCCATTGAGTAAGTTTATTCATCTAAATGTATGATGATGTTACTCTTTCTGGTTCATACTCTGTGTAATCTATTTTTAACCATGGGCTCATTTGTACAGTAAGGAGAGATCGATCTGACGGTTACGCTTTCTTCTCACTCGCTAGTGCCCCAGAATATCATGCTTATCAGGTCCGCGTACTTTTACATACTCATTAACTCATGTTAATGTGTTAAACTTGTCAATTTTGAAACATATTGGAGAGGAACCAACAACACTATATAAAACTGATTATGCAAAAAAAAAGCTCATTCAATTCGGATTATCGATAACTTACACTCTCTGGCATCCTAGGTAGCGAATGCAGTGACGGTTGCCAGGTACCTTGGAGCAACGCTTGTACTTCCAGAGATCAAAGGAACTAAACCAGGAGAGACAAGGTACAAATATAGGCTAGTTTTCTTTGTGTTTTTTTTCCAGTATAATAATAAATATGAACTGCATCTAGCAATCATAGTGTATGTTATGTATATTAAACATACAAGTTCAGGGTTCTATTGTTTATAAGTGATAGGATTTCTGTTGTGATATATCATAGCGCTTGGCTCCAATGTGCCAACTTTGAATTTACACATGATCCATTTTGAAATTGTGAAAACCTCATTACTGCAGAGCATTTGGAGACATCTATGATGTTAACAAGTTTATCACAAGTCTTAATGGAATAGTTCAAGTTGAGAAGAACTCACACGCATATTTATCAAAAGAAAAGCTACCTGTTATCAAGGTTCCAATCCGAGTTTCTAAAGATTTCGTAGATTCCAAGGTTAAGCCAATTTTTCATAGCAAAAGAAATGTTAAGATCGTCACTCTCTTCAATTCATCTATGGCTGGCAAAGCAAAACAGAATAGGCCATCAAATGCTTACCAGTGCCTAACAATGTTTGAAAGCCTCAAGTTGAACACTGAATTGCAAGGGTTGGTTGACTCAATGGTTGGAACATTGAGAAACCTTAACCAGAGAATGCAAGGACGATTCGTCGCTGTGGATTTAAAGGCCGAGATGTTGGAAAAAATTGGATGTCAACGTGCAAGTAATGTTACAATGGAGAAACATTGCTATGATGCCAAAGAAATTGGTAAGTTTTTGTCTAAGGTTGGTTTTAGCAAAGATACCTTCTTGTACTTGACTCAAACTGGGTGGCACACTAGTCTCAATGCGCTGAGGGATGTTTACCCCAACACTTTCACCAAGGTACGTTGATTTTATATAGTTACTTCCCTATAAAGTTCACCATAAGAAAAAACATGCACATACCTTGCACATAATTGCTTTTTGCACCAAATCTACAAAATCTTGATTGTTAACGGAGTTCCTATAAAATTTTAATTATAAAGCAACTCTAATATGCAATTGAACTAATTACAGGATGCAATAATGCCTGCGGATGAAAAGGCAAAGTTCATTGGAGCGGATGGAAACAAGTACGAAAAGATCATCGACTACTTCATGTGTGCTCAGGCAGACGTGTTTGTTCCAGCTTCACGTAGCAGATTCTATGCCGGTGTTGTGGGGGAAAGAATTGGACTTGGTAGAATGCAGGTTCTGGTCCCTTTAAATAAAGGTTCAAACTATACCAAAGATTATATTTCTCCCTACATATCACGCAAGAGCCACTTCGCTCATTCGTGCTTCTGTTAGAAACCGTATGCCGTGATTGTTCTACCTTTTAGTGATCTTTCCCATGTTCCATATTAAGTATAAACCTTTCGTTGCTCAACTATATATAAATAAGATGTTCTGTATAAGGGTATGCGACATTCGTACTTTTGTACCGTGACAATTCCATGTATGTTATTTAATGTTCGTTCGTTCTTTTATTATTTGAATGTCATCATGTGGGACATTTACTATAATGATTGATATATTTCACTGCATATTAATTATAATCGTACCTCCATCGACACTTCAGTTATGATACTAATTATGCAATATTTTCTCCACCAAACATTTATTAAACTTATCAAAACTTTGAAAACTATGAGTTGTGTATTTGAAGAATTTCAGTATTTTGGCTATAGATATACATGACTTTTGTTTGCAAAAAGTACCATAAAAACACATAGTACACATCTATAATTTGAAGTGAATTTGTTTATGATCGTTAGTTGGGTTGCACTTTCCTATAATTATACTCTGATTGAATAACAATAGTTACAATACTGATGATATTACTCAATATACAATTTCAAATATCAATGTGGTAGGTGATTTAACTATGAAATGTCTACTGATTCACCTACCACGTAAGATGCTACATAAATTAGAACCCTAACTGTTGTAGTTGAACATATATTAAAAAACATAAACCATGGATTTACAAACTAATACTTATAATTGACAGAATTGTGTAATTAAGTAACCTTCTGGTTTTAGTTAGTAGGGGTCTCGTGGTTCTACACCGGTTCCTAGAGCTTGCAAATACAATTACACGCATAACGCGTAGAGTGAGCCAGTTTACTAATTGCCCAGAGCTCTGCCATATTGTTATATATTATTGCAAAGGTAATCAATTTATGGATTGTGTTCCCTTGCTACATCAACTTCCAAATCCACTTCATTTTTATAATGGCGACATGCAACTTATATAAAGAAGCTAAACTTTTGATTGCAAAAAGATAAAATTGTTTCGGGTCTGCCAAATTACGTAGCAGGTTTAATTGAGTTTTAATTGCACATTATTAGAATTAAAAGGCAAATTAAAGAGAAGTTCCGCGAGGCTCGTGTGTCGGAAATGCACGAACTTAACACATTTTTAAAAGCTGACACTAAATTATGTCAGTAACGTTTTTTAATATATTTTCTTTTTCAATATTGGGTTTGGCCTTTTTATTATTGCGGTATGGTTGCATTATTGTCGTGTCCTTTATCCACAACCGCTTGAATAATTCCTTTATGCTACAAAACTTGAAACATGTAGTTTCTCTTGTTTTGAAGAAATTAATTTATGGTTTTCGTCTCGGTGACAGTCGCTTAATTAGATGATACATGGATAAGTAGGGATACACGCTTAATCTAATAAATGGCTATGAACCTTTGAGAAGATGATAATTTAATGATTGATGCTTAAAGAAGAAAAACAAAAATAGCATACTCATAGTCCATGTAGTATGTCAAAAGAATAGAATTCTTGTGATTGTAACTTGCAAGTCTCCGAATCCAAATTGATTTGTAGTGCAGCTGCTACTACACAGCTGCTACTAGTATATACTATACTAATGCTAAATCAATGATTAATAACTTATTAAAAAGAAATCATCAAAGTAGCACTTTTGTAATTTAAGTTTGAGATTTATGCATTTAACCTTTGTAGAGTTTGTATCGGAGGTTTAGGGATGCCTTTTCCCCTAGCATACTTTGTGGATCCGTCAATACAGGCCGTCTTGTGAAAAACGTGATTTTAGTAAAAACGTGAAAAATAGGGTATATCGGTGCTAAAACGTATTTCATCAGTGCTTGTTTGAATGTTTCAGTATCGTTGTGTATATATCAGTACTTCTAATAGTGTATTAATGCCCCATCTTTCAGTATATTAGTATCCCATTTTCTTGTTTTTCGTAAAATCATAAGACTTAGCCAGTTATTCTATACCATTATGCGTATGGGGTAAAACATAAATATTGCTAAGATTATGAGGCAATTAAGAGAAATAGACAAATTTGAAGGGTCAATTCTTGAGTAGGGAAAGGTTGGTGACAGACAGGTGGCATATCTGATCACGTCTGCGTGTCGTCTTCAAACCAAAAAAAGAAGAAAAGAAAGGAAGCTCTTCTTCTCGTGTGTGTGGATCCATTTCACCTCAAAACCCGACCCACTCACAGCCTGTTCATTCATTCCATCACTCTCCCAACCATTCCTCTGCTATTTCCTATTCTGATCGGAATCACCGTCTCTCCGGCGAATACACCGTTTTCTGCTCACTTCAATGCCCGTCGATTTTGTGCCCGAACGAGCATTAAATCCTCAATCAAAACCCTAACCTGATCGGTTTTCGTGAATTCGACCATAATGAGCTGTTGCTGAAGATGAAATTGCTGTGATCAATAGCTCGTACAACTATGTGGCTCTTTTGGAGATCTCGGGACCGGCTGTCGTTAGATTACTTCAGGTACACTCCGTTTCTATTCCTTTTATCGCTCTGACGTTTCTGTGTGCGTATGTGTTTGAATTGCTGTATTTCTATGGGCTATTTGAATTAGCATTAGCTCAGTTGCAGTCCTGAGCCTGTAGTTGCTGACTTGAAAATTTATTTGGAGATTAGAGAGGTTATGATTGGTGGAGCTTCTCGTGTGCTTGGAAATACTGTGGAATGTAAGTTTGGAAATGTTTTTTTGCTGGAAGTGAGAGAACCTGAACGAAGTGGAGGAATGGATGGAGTGAACGCCTTGCTGAATTCGAAGTTCGAATAGTATGTTGAGCTGCTTTTGGCTCCGGTAGTAGTGTAGTATAAGTTATATAACATGCATTGAGCTTCCGCTTGCATGTATAATATCCATCGTTGATGTCAATGCAATTGCTGAATGAGTTTAGTCTTTGCTGGAACTTATCGGGCGAGCTGAGGAGGCCATGTTAGTCTGAATTGTTCCTCCTGTTCAAGTTGTTTCGGATGATTTTGTGTTGTTTATCTAGGTGCTCCAAAATAAATCGGTTACACTGAGTGGCAGCTTGGTTATATACTTTCAGACTTTTATACCATTGTAGCCGCTCCAAAAACAAAGTGGTGTAGCCAGAAATCTTTTACCTAGTGTAACTGATCTGCTTCTTCTTATTCCATCTCTTTATTTGGTCCACGGCTTGTGTGCAGATTTTCTTTCTATTCTAATATATACTTTTGTAATTAGTATTCAAATAATGTAACGTGTAATCTAATAAATGTTGTCATGACTTTACGCAAAGGACATCTTGGCGCATAGCTGTGGTGGGAAAGATTGTCGGGAAAAAGTGGTTCGCTGCGACAACTTAATTAGAATGTTGATCATGTTAATTCTCAGCTAGTGAATTGTATTATGTTTTTAAATGACATAGGAGGTCATGCATAATTAATGTTTATCGATGGTCGACCAAAAGTTTGACATAGGACATCTGCTCGTTAATAGGCTGACAGGCTTGATCAATAATAATAATAATAATAATAATAATAATAATAATAATAATAATAATAATAATAATAATAATAATAATAATAATAATAATTTTAATTTTAGGCTGTAGATGATTATTACATAAAAACATTTGAGGATGTTTCCGTCTTCTTTCTATATTGTTCAAATATTACATTGATTAATTTCTATCTTGTTGGAAAAACCGTAGTCTTTATAATCTTTCTACCCGTGAGCGTGATCTAACTAATTTATCACTTGTTACAGATATCTAATTGACGAACTGATGAAAGTCCAAACTGTAAATGAGGTTAACAAGGTAACCTGTACTCTTGTTGCTGTCACATGGCATGTATGGTTGTCTGTTTATTCTGGACTTATTTGAGGATGAATGTTTTATTTACAGGATTTTGTGATTGAGGCTTTGAGATCTATTGCTGAGTTGATAACTTGGGGTGACCAACATGATCCTGCCTACTTCGAGTGCGAGCTGTTGCATTTTCAGTTCGACACAATTTTTATTATAACACTATGCAACAAATTTTCTTCGTGATCAATTTTGAAGTTTTCTTTGGTATTTCAGGTTCTTCATGGAGAAGCAGGTTACAGGCGAGCTTGTACGCATATTAAAAATCACTAGAACTGTAATTGTGTCACTTCAGCTCTTGCAAACAATGAGCATAATGATCCAGAACCTTAAAAGTGAACATTCTATTTGTAAGTTTCCCAATGACAGATGTTTTTAACATAATGCATATGGTACTTGATTGACCATTCTAATATCTTTCCTTTTTTTCCCCATGTCCTGCAGATTATTTATTTAGCAACGAATATGTTAACTACCTCATAACATATCCATATGACTTCCGGAATGAGGAGCTATTATCTTACTACATATCATTTCTAAGGTCTGTTCCCTATCTGCTTATTTCATGCCACCTTTCTTCTTTACGTTACTTTATTGTCTTCTCGTCAGTGTGGGTTTTGTCTCCTGATTTTGATTTTAACCATGCTAACTTTGGTTTTTTCCAACTTGTGGTCTAAAATAGAGCAATTAGTGGAAAGTTGAACAAGGATACTATTTCGCTTCTTGTCAAGACTGAAGATGTAAGTTTGTCTCCTCCCCATCTCCTTGTGTAAATTTTCCATGATAGTTTTAGAAAAATGAAGTTGGAAAATGCATTTTTTAATACTATATATTAACTCATCTGTGTCGCTAAGCATATTTCTTTTCTTGTTTCTATGCTATGTTAGGATGAAGTAGTGTCTTTTCCCCTTTACGTTGAGGCAATAAGGTTTGCCTTCCATGAAGAGAATATGGTCCGAACTGCTGTACGAGCTCTCACCCTAAATGTTTATCATGGTAAAACTCTGCCAAGAATTCTCTTAATCTTCATTACTAAGATTCACATTGTCAAGATAACATGTCCATGCCCCAAGCTAATTAGTAATTTTTTGGATTTGCAGTTGGAGATGATGCTGTAAATAGGTTCATAGCACAAGCTCCTCATGCAGATCATTTCATAAACTTGGTCAAGTTTTTCCGAGATCAGTGTATAAGATTGAATCAGTTGGTTTCAAATGATTTAGAGTAAGAAGCTGAACACTAGTTCATGATAACAGAATATTCTTCATTATTGTAGTGTAGGGGTAGGAGTGGGATTAGGGTAGTTACATATGACGTTTCAAAAAATAAGATAAAAATGTAAGGATCATTTTTCTTTTCTTGCAGTGACAGAGGCCTCGAATCAACATCCTCCATTGTTTCTGCCATAGATGAGATTGAAGACAACCTGTATTATTTTAGTGATGTTGTTTCTGCTGGAATTCCGGATGTCGGGAGGTTGATAATGGACAACATACTGAGGCTTCTAGTCTTTCCTTTAGTTTTTCCTTCGTTGAGGCGTGGAGCTGTCAATGTACGTATATTTTCTCACGTTTATGTTTTTATGTCTATTAGTTTCTTTTTTCTTGCTATGCCCTGTTATAATATGTAAATATATAGATATGTATGTCTTTACACACATATGTACACTTGTATGTGCATATATACGTAACCATGTGACATCTGGTAGTTGTACCTTTTTGCTCTTTGTTTAAGATATGTGCCTGTCTTTAACTCTTTTATGTACTAAAATCCAGGAATCAGGACTTGGTGCACCCACTTCTTTATATCTGCTTTGCTGCATTTTGCGCATTGTAAAAATCAAAGATCTTGCAAACACAGTTGCTGCTGCTCTTCTGTGTCGGTCAGAGACATTCGCTCAGAATGGTGAAGCTAAGCCTAATGGTGATGTGTATGGACTTGATTCTGCAAATGAAGATAGCAAAAAGACAGTCAATGATGACAAAATTATGAAGTGTGATGCTGGAACTTTGCAAGTAAAGATTCCAATATCTTGTGCTTCTCAGAGGCAGCCGCTAAATGGGGTATCCGAACACGGCTGTGGAACACAGTATGCACTAAGGTTATCATACTATTTGATCACCTTTAATTTTATCGTTTTTTAAATTGACCAGGACCTACTTGCTCAGAAGAATGTTTTATTTCAATAGTGGTCACATCGGGTTTAACTGTATTAGTGATCACCTTATGTAAATCTACTAGGGATGTTGAGTATTGTGCCAGTGGCTTGAATTCTTGGTCTTCATAACTTAATCTCACATTAGCGAGCAGCATCCTGGCTTCACTTGTAATTCCATTGTACATCATGGAGTTCACAAGAAAGTGCCTACAATGTAAACAGTTTTACCTTGTTGATATGGCTACATAGTTCATATTGTGTCAACTCAGAAGTTGCTTTTGAACTTATTTTAATTCAATCTACCACCTCTAGATTATCAGTATATGTGAAAAAATCTCCTTGGGAAAATGAAATGTTACATGGCTATACTGATGTATGCTTCATGTGTTGTTCACTAGTGTGATGAATTCAGGTGGCATTTTTCTTAGTTTAACTCGGAGATGCAATAAAGGAAGTGGATGACCTTTTTCTCCTCTTGTTAGAGCATATCCATCTTTTGATGCTGATGTTAGTGATATAATGACGGAAAGGAAAATTATGTGCAAAAACAGTTTTTGAACTTGCATACTCTTCAGTTGCAACAATATTTTCCCACTTCCGAGTCCAGGACTCAATAAATTTTGTTATTATATAGGAATGCAGTCCATGTAACTCCTACGGCAAACTAAGTATATAGCCGGATGGTGAAATGTTTGGCTCTTCTTCATTTATTGCTTTTGATGACTTTTTTTTCTTTATGTACCTTCTCAAAAGAAAATGACAAACGTTATATTTCTGATCATGGAAATTATGAAACTTCTTTCATTCATGAAACTAATGTATGGGGAAATCTTTGTGGTGCTCTGTGGGGAAGCATGTATTTATTGTACTTTCCTTGTTATTACAGGGAGGCTTTGCTTTTATTTGTTACCAGGGGAGATGATGTGTTAGTTTCAGGCTCTCTAAGTGTGTTGGCTACTCTGTTACAGACTAAAGGTTATATGGCTTCCTTCTTATTCTATTTTTGCTATGCTTCGGTTTTGGCAATATACTGATCAATATTATTCTGCAGAACTTGATGAATCAATGGTGGATGCTCTTGGTATACTTCCACAGAGAAAGCAGCATAAGAAAAAGCTACTGGTACGTGCTTGTGCTATTTCTTCTTCCTTATAAAACAACAAGCTTCTATTGGGATTATTGAACCAATAAGCATAAAACAAAGGGGAAACCCTGCTGTGTTTGGGTGAACTATGTTGCCTTGCTGGAATATGTATAAAAGACTCACTAGAACAAGAAACCTTGTGTTCTTTTACCCTGTCTTTTTACCAGTATAATAACCATGAATATATTGCTACACAGAAAGCCTTGGTTGGTGAAGATTCTGAGGATGAACAGCTTTTTTCCTCTCAGAGTAGTGCAACCAAAGACTGCATCAGTGGCGAACTAGATATTTATCTTCAGAAGCTGAAGGTATATTTCGCCTCTCCTGTTCATATCATTAGGGGACTTGGTTTTGAAGTTTGAATGGAAAACGTTTCTCTGGCATAGTGGATATGCCCCTTGATGACATGTCATGTTGAAACTTCATGATTGTCTCATGTGCATGAATGTTGTTAGTTAATTTGTAAGCGATCTATCATATGGGAATTGTGAAAATAGCAACCTACAGGAAGCCGTTCAAAGCTATAAATTCCAATTTCTTTTCAACCAAAAAAAGAAAACTAAATTACTAAAGAAAGTAGGGCCGTATGGAGAACTACTACGAGAGAGTCATGATCAATATACATATATTTGCTTTCCAGTGTGTACGCACTACACGGTGACGAGGTCTGAAATAAGAGACAGACTCTAGATTAAAAATTGCATGATGGTTATTAGATGAATAAATCTGGGTGAACATGGCTTGACCAAGTTTCCATTAGAAGTCATGCATATACCAGGAGTCTATGGTTTCTACGGAAAATCTACTTTGGTCGGGTAAAAACCAAAAATAGTACTTCAGAGGGAGACGTTTCCGTTTTTAGTACTGTAAAGTGGCTATGTACAATTTTGGTACTAATGAAAAATGTTGAAGTCCAATTGACGTACTCCGACCAAATTTCCCATCGGAAATTTCATGTATTGCCGGAATTTTCAATT
>JAYMSL010001696.1:0-16299 GCA_036897195.1 Plantago coronopus
CTCAACTATCTTTTACTTACTATTCACTATTCCTCAACTAACTAACACTCAAAACTCAACTAGCTAAATGCTGGCCAAACAGGCCGATAGTATTTGCTTTATAATGGTTTCATAGTTCTTTCGTGTTTACATTTATTTTGTGCAGATAGGTGATTTCGGAATACTGGTGAGGTCTGGATTCAGCGTATCAAAAGCACTCTTCTTTAACTTTCTCTCGGCACTGGTGGCATTAGCAGGAACAGCTCTGGTGGGTAGTCTCATTTAGCTAAAATGATTTCCTCGGCTTCAATTTTATGTGCATATATTAACGTAAATAATGCTGGTATTCAGGCTTTAATGTGGGGAACAGATCCTGGGCAGTCTTCATTGATTGAGGTGAGATTATATATATCACTATGTCCAGTGATGTTAGTTTATTTGTAATCCATCACAATTCACAAGTATATATGAGATTACTGATCCATGCAGTACTTTAGCAAAAAATACGTGTACTTACCTCCATCCAATTTCTGTGTTCTGTTTGTCACCTGCATTAACAAAATCTGTACTTTCCTTCTCAAAATCATCACAAAACCCATGTACAATGTATCATTAATTCCGGCGGTAAGGCTAATTATCCTATATTTGATACTGAATTGTGTAGGGTATCACAGCTGGTGGTTTTATATACATCGCCCTTGGAGTGTTGGCCGAGATGAACAGTGGCACCTCCGCTTTAAAAAACACAGCAGTCCAATTAATCTCTTTGATCCTGGGTATGTCTGTTGCCCTTTGTATATCACTTGTAGAATAATTGTACTAATACCATTTGACGTTCTTGTTAAATTACCTAAAGCTGTACATGTTGAGGCTGGCACATGTACAATTTTATGTATCATTTCTAATCTGAATAGGCATTCACAAAATGGATCTGTATATCAGTATAGGACGTACCTTACAGAGAGCCTTTAGCATCTACAGAAAAAAAGCTGATTATATAGAATGTTATCTTGATCATGATTCGATCTAACTATTCTAAGCTTCCCGATGAAACATTTGCACCCTTTGTATATCGTTTCCTTTCTTCTAATTGTTATTATCGATTATTATTTAGAATGCACCTCACCTTTGGCACTCAAAACATAGTAGTAACCGAATTGTATAGAGGATATGGTCTTGCCAGGCGAAAGCATGTAATGAGTTATAATCTTGTTTAACTAAGAAGCGTACAGGTTTAGTATTTAGTACCCTATCCACCTACTCGGATACCCCTATGCTAGGAACTAATAACAATGATCCTGTATCTTAACATCGGTACAGGATCCAAAAGTAAAAGAAGACATCAGCTGGTAATAGGACAGGTCAAGCACCAATGGATACATAGAAGTAGTTGTTCGAGAGGAGTTTGATGGCATCATCTAATCTTTATCTGTGTTAACACCGTACTCCTAAACTGCATAATGTCTTGACTGATGCTTTCATGTCTGAGTGGATAGCTTCTTGTAGAAGTTTACTTTGCATTGTCTCCTCGAACAATGTGAGGCCTCTTGCGTGGTGTTCCGGCAGGAAGATCTACAGACTTCCTCCAAAAGCTTCGTGCTGTTCCTGCAGGAAGATCTACAGACTTCCTCCAGAAGCTCCGCGCTGTCCCGGATGGAATATCTACCGATTTCCTCCCATAGCTTCGTGCTGTTCCAGTCGCAATATCTACAGAACTCCTCCCAAAGCTTCCTGCTCCTCCAGTAGGAATATCCACAGAATTCCTCCCAATGCTCCGGCAAAATCTTTTGTCCTGCATATAGTGAAAACCACAACTTAGAACACCAAACCAAAACAAGAGACTGTATGCAGTCAAGGCCTGAGAGAGAGAAACTTACAATCCCAACCAATGTGCTAGCTGAAGGGCAGTCCACTGGCCGATCCTCCTGTGGCGGCTCGGCCGGGTGATCGATCGGCCAAAACTCAATGTAGCTCTCCGAAACATCCATGTCCGTATTCATCTGGTCCCCCAGCCAAGTATTCTTCCCTTCTCTGTCAACCTAGTAATACATTTCGAGAGTAAGAAAGGTTTCGAGTTCGTGCCAAACGTATGCATGATTCTGTGTCTTTCGAAAAGAAGGGAAGAGAGAACTTACAAATTCGAATTTTCGTGGGAAATCCATGTGGAGAGGTGATCAGCAGAAGGCCTAGGCTGTAGTGAACTTATGTAATGTAGGGAAAAAGAGAATGAGTGAGTGTGTAGTAGTGAAAGAAAGACAAAGATTTAGTAGGCATGATTTGCAGATCAGCCCTATAGCTCTCCTGTGAAAAAAGATAGATTCTCACAAATCTGCTCCTTTGTTTTTAACCTTTTACTTGCTTTAGTCTTTTATATGGGTCCCTTTCGTTTTTACTTTGATTTACTTTACACCGATTTGTTTGAAAACACACGCCAATATACCATTTTTTTGTTTCTTTTCTTGGAAATTGCTGTCTTTGAGAGAAAGAAAGAAAGAAAAAGAACTATATGAGATGACAAAAAGAAAGCCAACCTGTAAAGGACCAGCAAATCACTTCATAGCCGACTTGGTTTAAGGGGCCTTTGCCATCCAAATCTTATATTATTGGATACTGTTATCATATAGAGAGTGACCAAGTCCGGTCTCAACGACTACTTACACCAGACCATGTTCAGTTCATCTTAATATTAATTGTGTTTAATTCAGTTCAAGTACATTAAGTTCAGTTCAGGTGTATAGTAAAAATTGTATTGAATTCAATTCAGTTCAGTTCATAGATTTTCAGATGAATTGAACAGACCCTTAGCCTGACTTGGCTCGATAGAGCTCATTAAGTTCTTTGTTATTATTGTTAATGTACTATAGTTCATATTATTTTATCTTCATAGACGTATATAACATGTCAACCAAGCTAGAACTCGTAACATGTCAACCATGTTCGAGATTGAGTTTGATTGGAGGCTCGTTAGTTTAGTTAGTTTGTCGAGCCAAGTGTAGACTTGATTAAGTTGAGTTTGTCTAGAGTTATGTGATACTGATAGAAACATCTTTGAAAGGTTCTCTACTAACATCTAAACGCCCGGACTTCTAAATACGAGTTATGCTCAGGGCGAACAGGGAACATTGAGTAAGGTATAGCAAACTTTGCAAGCAGTGCAAGAGTAGAAAAGTGAGGAAAGTGATACAGGAACAAGTAGCCCTCACCTTCAAGTGCAATAAAAGAATCTGCAAGCTGGCTAGCTTATTAGCAGGCATTAGGATTGATCTTGACCTTTACGGTTGTACTGCATTTCAAAAGACCAATCATTTTAGCTACTGATAGTTTCATACTAAGGTTTTCTTTCTAACTGATCATTTCAGCAAAGAATGGTTGAGTCTAACTGAGCTGATATGTTAATGTGTTGTAGACACTACTGTAGAGTGCAGGACTGTTCATGTGCTACTGAACTGATGATCATACGGAGGGTTACGCTAAGCCTAACCCTTTAGTTCATGTTTCGACTGCTGGGCAGTCGGAGCATCTGTTTTTAAACCTTGCCTAACCCAAATACTTTCACAGGTCTAACAGAGGTCCTTAGCGTAATGCTTAACCTTTAGACTGATTCAGTGCCAAACAGTCTGTTCGAGTTTGATCTGCAATCTGCTATCAGTAAGTCAGTTACAGAACTTCTATATAGATGACTTTCAACATGAACTAAGAAATTAGAAAGCACATATGTCTCATCAGTTCATTAATACATACATGTACTTAGGTAATGGAGAGTCCTGTTCGAACGAAAGAAGGTCAATTCGCTAAACATAAATATCCACAGCTTCTGACCTGTTGTCTATGTAATCTTCACTCACCAAAGCACGAAGTGGTTGCTTCCAATTCTCACTTGTGCTTTGATGCTCTGTTTTTTTACCCGAAAAAGGAAGAAAGAAAAGAAAGATAAAAAGCACCTAATTGTTCAAAGAAAGAAAAGAACCAAAAGAGTCACATCACAGAATCTTAAGTAACAAGAAGTTTTCTTAGTTTGTAGTTTTGTTCATCTCCTCTGGATGCTATTGCTAACAGCATGCACATCTTCATTAACATAACTTGCATTTCTCCTGCATTTTGTCACCAGAAATCGAAAATCGTTAGTATATAAAACTGCAAACTGTGTGTATTACCTCAAAGCCAAGATTATGAAGACAGTTCATACTGCATACTCATATCCATAATGTACCTCTAGTTTGGTGATGGTTCTTTCCAACCCTTCACCATCCAAAATCTTGATACTAACAGTCCATCACTTGAAACTATTATTCGGCCCTCCAAATGCTTGACTCTGCGAGGAGTTGCTAGTGTTTCCACCCTGTGAATCCAAAGAAGCCGCTACATCCATCTGTCCTACACCTAGAAAGTCCCTTGTCAATCTGCCATCTTGCTCCAAGCTACCGAACCCGGAGGGCGGTGCTCCACCATCAAACACGGGCATCTTACTACTTCCGTTGACATTAAATCCTGTCCTGTCATTGTAGTGATCATCGTTGAGCTCTTGGATATTTGAACCATACACCCCACCGAACATTGAAGGGCCACCACCACCAGCAGTCATAGATGTCATCAACTCGTGCAGATGCCCCCCTCGGTTATCCCCAAAGACTGAGCCCCCTCCAAAGTTATCGGCATTGAGACTTGGTTGATAGACTTCAGGCTGTTTACCAAAGCATTTCAGCAGTGAATTTGAAGCACCAGTGTTGTTTGAAGTCGTTGAGCCTAACTGTGCAGCCTTTTGAAGCAAGGCGGTTGCTGACATGTGTGGAGGGTTCTGGTTTTGAGCGGCCTGTGGTGAATTGCTGTATAGTGACGGCATAGATCCGCTCATTATATTGCCTGTGAAGATCATGTGGTCATATATAACAACTGAGTAAAGAATGCGCGGAGCGCTCATTGTGCTAAAAGTTCAATTGGATACAGGTACCTGATGAGAAGAGGTTGGAGTCTTCCCCACCACCGGAATGGTGACCACCATTCATTGTACTTGTATTGTTGCTGTTGCTTGGGAAGAAGCTTAGGTTAAAAAGGCTCGGCTGCGCGGTGGAGGAGCTGCCCATGGTAGCATTGTTGTTGAGATGAGGGAGTTGCATTAGCCCATGAAGTGATGAGGACTTGTTTGATTGCATCAATCCAAGTGGGGATTGGTTCTCTTCATGGTTTGGGACCTGTGACTGCATGAACATAGATTGTGACGGCTGCATGTTGCGGCTGGATGATGGGCTTGGATGATGGAACTGCGGGCTCATCAGACTGTCGAGTTGCGGGCCTTGACGGCTACTGTTGCCGAGGCGGAGCATGTCATGATGAGTGTTTCCCATATTCTGGTGGCTCATCTGATGATGGTGGTGATGGTCTTGTTGTGAGGACATTTGGGACAGGCCTAGGAGATGTGAGCCAATGCTGTTCAGGGAAGGTGGGTTGAGGTTCCTTGCACTCTCTTGGGCTAATGCGTCGCAGAAGGCCCGGTGCGTGATGAAACTGTCACGCCTGCGAAAAATAATATGCGAATTTGAAACAATTTGAAACGTAAATTTAAGAAATACCTAATTCTCAACCCGATTTAGAAAACATAAACAATTAATTGCAAAATGTTTAAAACATCCACATACATGTTTAACACATTTCGAAGCTAACTAAAAAACTGATTTTCCCAAGTATTTGACATTAATTAATTCTCCCTTAGTCGCAAAATGAGTACTGCGCTCTCGCAAAGAGTACTCATGTATGTCGAACAACCAATTTAACCTCAGCTAAGCGGATAATTTCGATTACATCCCTTATTCCCTGGGCCCTACGTGTGATGCAATTAGTGATTGGTGAGTGCATTGTAGTCATCGGAAAAGTGTAGTATCTCATAAACGCTAGGTGAATCTAAGAGTCATTACGCGTATCGTGTGAAATGAGGGTACACAAGTGGGTTATGTAAGTTTTTTTTCTTTCTAAATCAAGTCTATATAGTACATATGGACCACAATATTCCTTGGTGCCAGAAATATCTGATGCAAACAATCATACACAATGAAGAATTCATACTGCACTGTAAATTTGTGAAGTGATTAATTCTAAGAATAACATTGCAGGTCATTCCTAGCTTTCACTACAGTATTGTTGATTATCGATTACGGTCTTGTACTCGTATTATTATTATTAAAAATTACCGTTTCAAAAAAAAAAAAATCGCAAAACAAAAGGAAGTCATGTGAAGCTTAGGAAAGAATCTAGTTGGTGAGATAGTTTTCTAGACATGAAATCACAGAATGCAGAAAAGATGAAGGGATAAAGACAAGAAGAATGTGATGGAGAAGATGTTAGGTGAAAGAATTTCTATAATTCTAGCCAACAATTCTTTTTATCAACTACCCATAATTAACAATTTCACAAACCCCATTAATCAATCAGTGCCCCATTCTGTTTTCTATAGTAATCACAACACAACTTCCCCTATAGTGAACCCAATCGTCACCAACGTGGATCCGACATGGATGTGAGCAGTACGTGCACAAGTGATGTATGTTAACATACTCTATTAGATCGAAGATTAAATAGAACTCGTGGTTAATGAACTTGTATCGCATACACGAAAACGGAGAGTGATGTAAAACAAAGTATGCACACATGTTCATGAAAAAGGACCTGTATATGGGGATGGTGCCATGGTGAAATGATGAATTTCCATTGAAGCATAATTTAGCATGAGAAAGGTAGAATGATGGCAGAGGCTGAACATGTACAAAAGTAGTGCAGTGAACAGTGATAGTATATCGAATTAACATGGACAAGGCAATACATGGAATAGAATTGCACGTGAAGAGGTGAATCAGTTGAAGTGGTAAAAAAAGGAATAAAGGTAATAAACCCGAAAAGAAGAAAATTCGAATCGATTTTTTGGAAAATTTGTATGATATGTGTTGGTTGATGTAGTGATAATCTACGAAGAATACCAAATAATAAAATCGTTTAAACCAACGATTGGAACTGATGAGAATGAAACGTATGTAGAATTGATCGAGAACGGATACGGTAAGTGATATAAGGGGATGAATGGGTACAAAAGGACGGATGTCCCGATGATAAGAAACAAACACAAAGAAAGAAATTAAGAAAGGCTGTGTGTGTATTTTGCTGGTATCTCTCTGATTCATATGAATTATGGCGTTTTCTGCAGATATTTCACGTGTTGCCAGGCAAAATTCCAAGCAGCAAAACGAAGAAAGAGCATAATATTATTCAAATTTCAATGTATCAGCTTTATCATATATATATTACTAAAATTATGTAAGTTATAAATTTTTTTTAATTAATTAATTAATCATTCTTGTTCTTATTAGAACTGATGATCAGTGACACTGATTATTACTGGGAGATGGAGTTTAGGGTTGTGACAAAAACAAAAAGTGCCAGGAAGCGGCGAAGTGAAATGATGCATATTTACTTGGTAACAAATATATCCGCGGATCGAGGATATACGTGCACGAAAATGAAACGACGCGTGTATACGTGTCAAAATTCATTATGCATCTTCGCCCCGACCCCGGAAAAGTAAAAAATCGTTTTGATTTTTTCTCGTTGACTATCTATTTAAGTGGCGAGAATGCTACTCTAGAATCGTTTTAGACGATATAACACCCAGTTATGTGTAAGTTAGATTTGGTGAGAGGAGGAAAATTAGTCTTGTTTCCTTGGGGTTCTAGCCCCAGAAATTATGAGAATATCCCGTGTATTCTGCAGGAGCCATTCTGTCTCAGCTAACTTACATTTATTGGGGCAGTTTAACCTAATTTTCAAAAGAGGAAAATTACAAAAGTAAAGCTAATTTATCAACATCTCCAATTTTTAAAATTAATATTTTTAAATAATTCCAAAAATTGAGTCCTTTAATTAATCCTTTTATTCTTTTCCTATCACCCCGATATTATTCGTACAAAATTAGCTAACAGTATAAAAATACATCGAAGATAAGAGCGTTAATTGTATTAATTAAGAACGAAGGATTATATATAAAATTAGTAAAATAAACCATTTTTTAAATATAAAAACTTAAAAAATAAAAAATTGTTAAAACGTCTTATACTAAAAATCGAATGTTCGTATGATATCGTAAGTTCGAAGTGGTGAAAATGTAAATTAATGAGCATATTATGTCACTTCTCATCGCATCACGATTGTACCTTTAGCTAGTATAGCTTGAGTCTATAAGGTAAAGTTAAAAGAAAAATAGTCCAAATGACACGGGCGTTACAAAACTTTTGTTTTTTCACCCGTAAACTTTTTGTCCTCTTACAATTTACTCCCCATATTTTTAATTTCTTTTTCACAAAAATGCACGAGGGCTTTTGAAATTGAAATTCCCGAAACATATAACCGTCGTAGAAAATGCTTATTGTGACAGCTTTTTCACTACACTATCATATCAAATGTGACAATGCAAATGTGAATGAAATAAGAAAGAATCTAAGCCCTAAAACCAAAACATCCCATCCCATTTTAATAATTACCTTTTACATTCCCTTCCCACCCCTAAAAACCATGCACACATTTTCCAATCGGACATTTTTTTTGAAACGGCAAATCTAGTAGAAAATAAATCGAATTCAACTTAATTAATTATTTTACGAGCAATTTTTTACCTGGAGAACACGGTGCCGCAGTCGCATCGGTAGTCCCGGGTGCCACAGGTCTTGCTATGGGCCTTCCAGTCGGACTGGACAGCGTATTTCTTGGAGCATTTGTCACACTTGTACTTCTTCTCCCCATGTTTTCTAGAGTAGTGTTTCTTGATCCCGGTGAGGTCACCGAGGGCTCGGGAGGCCTCGTGGTGGACACAGGAGGGTTCGGGGCAGAGGTAGACCTTGCGCCGGACCTCTTTGTTGGTTTTCTGTTTGAGCTTCCAGGGTAAATTGTGTCCCCGTCTGTGGAGCTGGAGGTTCTGTTCTCTTTGGAACCCTTTGTTGCATACTTCGCAAACGAACCGGTTTGTTGCCATCAATGTCTTTGGAGATAACGCTATAACCTCAGCATCTGGATCTGCGATGGTAAACAATCCGGAAAGTGGAACTAATTAATATTCGAGTTTGAATTATGTAATGACGAATGCGTGGTGACAAAATATACAGCTTGTTGTAGCGAAGAAAAGGACATCTGATAAAATTGGAACGATACAGAGAAGATTAGCTTTAAATGGAGGACTAACACAAATCTGGGAAAGGTCTGGTTTTGAGTAAAAACTTCCATTTCATTTCTGGGGAAATCAAGATTAGGGTTTTGTTTGGTTGTGCAAGAAAAAGCAGCTGTGACAGGGAAAATCATTTAATATAATATTAATGAATTCAAGAATTGGTGAAAGCTTCATCATATCATGCAGAATTAATTGATTAGCTAGAATTAAATATGACAGTAAGAAACTTGCTTGGATTTCCAGGTTGGTTTCTTCTCTTCTTGGAAGGTTGAGATTGAGCAGAAGCAGAAGCTGAAATTGATGAAGGTCCTGATGAAGCTGAAAGCTGCTGTTGCTGCTGCTGCTGCTGCTGGTGTTGATGCTGGCTATGAAGAATCTGGTTTCCATTAATCTCTTCGTCTCGCATAGAAGCGAAGAAGGCCGGTGAGGAAGAAGGAGCTGCCATGGTTGCTTCAATCTTGCTGTTTACTTACCACTTGTGAAACCACCAAACAGTACTAGAGCAATTAGACCATAGATATGAAGAAATCAGCATAAGCCCAGCTGAGAAATTGAGCTCAATTTCCTCATCATAGAATCACTTCTATGACATAGATTTCATCAAGTGAGAGCTCAAGAGAGAGATGCTGGTTACAGTATCGGTGCAGAAAAACTTAGAGAGAGAGAGAGAGAGGAGAGGGATGAGAGAGAGAGGAAAGGAGTGAGTATGAATCAGCAAGGTCAGATAGAAAGGTATACTGGCTTTTTTGTAGTAAAATACAATTTTATTTAATATTTTATACAAACAGTATTGTTTCTTTTTTGCTACTACTACTACTAGTTTCAAAGTGTACATGTAAAGAATGTGTATGATCATTAATTTCCTTGCTTTCTGTGAAATGAGAAAATTTCGAAAAAGATGCTACTTGGTTTTACTGCTGCATACTCAGAGATAAACAGTGCTTATAGGATTTAATTTTACTACTACTATCCAACAATCTTGTCTCACCTTGGATCTTTCTTTCTTATTCTTGGATAGCTAGGTGATTTAAACCATTCGAACGGATTACGAAAATGTACTCTAAAAGTGCTCGAGAGTTACACTTCAATACTCGATTGTACGTAACATTAATTGAAGATGGAACATAATATGAGAGCCGCCAAGAACAGTAAAATGCCAACCGCTGTGTTAAGATCGGACAGCTTAGATCAAAGCAATACCTTCAATGTATTTTCCTCAGTTCGTTCGTTCGTTAATAAAGAACTGTGTGAAACGGTCCAAATTCAAGTAAAAAGACGTTGAGATGATGTTATTAAAGAAACAGTCGTGTTTCGTACTTTTGATTGCCACTTTCTGTTGGGAAGTCTTGGACCCTAATTGCTTAATCTGTACACGTCATGGGCTAAAATCGGTTCGGATGTTCTTGGAATCAAGCACATTATGATTTCAGGCTTCTTAATTAGAATGGCGTATTCTCGCGGCGGGTGTTTTTGAGGTTGAGAGTTGCACTTCAGTCTCACGCACTTCTTAATTAGAATGGCGTATTCACTACCCAACTCAGCCATTGTTCATGTTACGGTCGATGACTGAAGTGCAACTCTTTCGGCATTTCGATCGGAGACAGTTGTTTAGTTGAAACTATACATTTTGTCGTTGTTTATGCAACCCTTTTACACTTTTTGTAAATACGACGAAAGATTATTAATAAATTTTTATCGTTTTATCGTTAATTGTAGGTAATAAAACAAAAAAGTTTTTGACTCCACTTATTACCAGTATACTTTCTCCCATACCACTTTTCACTACATTTATACTCACCCCATACACTAGACTTATTTCGAATTTCTTTTAATACAAAAAAAGGTTTAGTATTTAGTTTAAAAATTAAAAATTTATAATTATGAGTTATGACATCAGGTTTGGGTGTGTGTCAAAATAGTGTGAACAAGTGTCTGTCGCATGTGTCGCGTTGTGACATGCACACACTTGTGATGTTGTTGTTGTAACTTGTAATAGTCGATTTTGCACTTTGCAATTGATTAATTAATGAGCTAGATATATAGGAGATCGAAGAATTGTGCATAAAAACAACAAGACTTGTTGTTTATGTAGTAGTACAAGGTTTCACTTACACTAACAAACATGCAACAAACAAACATCCTCCTTAGGCTAACTGAGAAGTTAGGGCTTTTTCATATTAAGTCACCACATGTGTGACTGACCCTTCACTTTTAATAATAGTCATGCTTATAATCACCTTTTCATATTTTCTTCATCGAGCGGTCGCCGACGGGGTAGCGAGAGGAGACGGTCGTCGTCTCATCCAAAGTTTCAATTTTACACATTTTATCATTAAGCTTTTGAAATTTTGTAATTTCGACCCCACTCAAAGTTCCAAATGTATTTCCGCCACCCTGACTTCTTGACTCCGACACTGGTTGTAGACAAGGGCAACACCATGAATAATGTTCGCGGTGGTGCAAATATGTCTTTTTCAAATTTTGGATGAGACGATATGTCAAAACCATTAATGAAAAATATGCGAATTTTGCAAATTTTGAAGGGCTCCAATCTTTACATTACGTGATTTTGAGTGATTTTTCTCTACACGGAGCTACATTATTTATCTTAATTGAGTAATTATTAATTATCTGATTGATTTATGTACTACGATTGTATTAATGTACACAAGATATAATGCCGAATTAATAAATAAGAATGAAGTAACATAATACTACCCGATCGGTTTCTTTTACATTCACAAAATCCGCACATTATCGAAATCTTCATACATCAAACTCAAATCAATAACCTATATTTATCGAAAACTCTGTACAATTGATCAAGATTCTACACTTCACTTCCAGTCAACAAACCTTAATAACAAAACACTCACTCGCTAACTCGAACACAAGTCCAAGAGAAACAACGTCGTCTAAGATGGAAAGACCAGGTCACAAGTAGGCATGGGGGTCGTGTATGATGTCGTCCAACTCCTGCAGGTCTAGTCGAGCCGACGATGACCCCATAATGTGTCCATATCCGGCCAAGTGCCGGGCCCACGGGCAGGGTCATCTCATCATGTCCTTCATTTCGGATCTTCTTCTCCCCGCCCCAAGACAAACTCCCCTTTCGTCACCTTCTCAGTAGCAGAATTTTTATATTATTATTTAATACATCTGCACCTTTCTTTCTGCCTCAAAGGTCAATATTTCCTCTATTTTTTTTCTTTCCCTAAATATTCAATTCATTCACCATTGCTAATCTGCACTGTGTTTGTCTGCTTATACATAGATGGATAGCTCTGTTTTTGCCTTAACGGAATTTTTCATTCGTTTTGAAATTGACATGGTAGGCTCAAGATGAGGCAGTTGAAACTGTTTTGACCACATGATGCATGGTTCCTCATCAGATCATATCATAGAATTGTTAGATTGATGTTTTATACGTCTTTGTGTACATATCATCGTCGGACTCTTTTTGAGGGGTTATTTTGTGTATGACTAAGCCGTGTATCCACTTGGTTTATATTCACAAGCTACGTACGAATCTTGCTCGAAATCGTAGTTAAAGGTTTCATAGTTTGCCTATTGTTGTTTTTTTGGTTTAATTTAGAGTGTAATGCTCTTTGTACTAGGTTTAATTTAGAGTGTAATGCTCTTTGTAATTATGTTTGAGTATTCATAGAAATTGTGCCATTTCGGAAAAAAGGATAGGCGTACTGCGTTTTTTATATTGCACGTGTAAAATGGAGATATATATTTTGACTAAAGTTTTGACCTTAAGTTTTATAAGATCTCGTTACAATTAAGGGTCGCGACATAAGATTTTAAATATTGACGATTTGTAAAAGACAACGAATTCTTTTTTAGATTCGTTACAGATGGCTCGGTTTTATCTTTATTGATGTAAAAAGAAACTTACACCACTTTATAAGAATCATAAATAACCCTAAATGTGGGGAAGATGGAGGTAGACTAAAGCAACCCTCACCCCAAACCCTAATTCTCCTATTATACTATAAAAAATCAAATGCTTATGAGCGGAATTGCTAATTAAATTGTTGCTAATTATGATAAATAAACTTGAGTAGTGAAATGTGAAGGAGATAATTGAAGTCAAGAAACGATTAGAATTTGTTTTATTCAGCTGAATATCTCTGAATACAATAGATTTAGAGAATAAATTAAATTAAGTAAATTTGAAATAAAGAACTCAATTTTTATGGAAGATATATAATCGAAACTAACTTAACTAAAGTGGTTGCATCTGGGGATTGTAAGTAACAAAAGTGAAGCTAAAGTGAGTTTTGAGTGAGTAGAGTCCAAGGATAAAAAACCAAACTCAAATCAGACAAACTACTAATGACCAATAGAAAGAAAATAAGACTAATGTTTGACCCGTATATTCCTTCTTCTTCCATTTTCTAAGCTTTTACGATACTAACCAAACCCCATCTCAAAATATTATCATGAATTCTACCACTTTTATAAACAGACGACGGATTTTCTTGATATATATTATTAATACATCCAAAACCGGTCCAAGAAAATGATATATAGTATATAGTATTTCTTGTTTCTTGAAAAGAAAACATACCCGTAGTTGACTGCCATTTACATCCATATGTGCTTTAATAATTGATTTTTTTTTTTTATTTCACGAGAAATTTTGAGCATATCCGCGCACTCTGTAGGGCTGAATAATGACCCATTGCGAGCAGGACGTCCGCATAGGGCCCATAGAGTTAAATGACCCACATATGTTCATCTCGAATAAATTTCTAACACGATGTCGTTACTCGTTACAATTTTAACTTGCGACGTGCGTGCACGTCAGAATATTTGATACACCTTACATGTTGGCTGGGAGGATTTTTCACAACATTATCGGTACTTGTTACAATATATCAATAAATAATTTTTAAAAACCGTTTTTCGTTAAGTTAGAAAGAAAGTTCTAGATGAACCCGTGTTTTGGTTCAGGTTCGAGTAGTGGGTTACGTTTAGTTGTTTTTGAGTTTAGGTATATATAGAGTTTGGTTCAGGGGTATTCAGGGGTGTGAGGTTTAGGCGATCCACATGTTTTGGTTGGTTTAGGGTCGTGGTTGAAGTACTGGTTCAAGTCTTTCTAGGTGCAGGTGTGATTGTTGGTTTAAGTCTCGGGTGATGGTTTAGGGGAAGTCGGTTTTAATGGTTCAAATAGGTTTTGTTGTGCTAATCTCGGTGTTTGAATATCAGTTCTGGTAATGTCTTTGACATCTCTATAATTATTTCCGAGTATTTCTTATGCTCCTTTCTTATTAATGAAAATTTTTGCAGGTTTTTTTAAAAAAAAGAAAGTTCTCCACTCTTAATTAACTCATGGAAGATAACTATTGTAATAAGGGTGGCACTTGAATTAATATTTATTTTTTTAAAGACAAAATGTCACATCAATTTGGAAAGGTAATTTTGTTTACTAGAAAAAGTTGGTATTTCGTAATAGCGACCCACAAAATTGACCTAATTCAATTAATCAATTCAATTGGTATAAAAGAAACGGAATTGTTTAGTGCACTAATTAACATACGGAATTTATTAGTTTAGGATAATAGCTAGTAGCCGTAGTCAGTAACAATAGACAAGTCACAACTAAACACATGTTGCCCTACATATAATATGGAATGTTTTGCTTGACTGAAGTCTTTACAAAATATAAATAAATGAGGAGTAGCGTTATTCACCTTTATTTTCGAGAATCAATCCATAAGAATTTCATAGTTAAGCGTATTTGAATTGAGTAGTTATAAAATAGATTTACGTGAAAGTTTCTTAGTGTGCTCACAAATGAGGAAAAGTGCGCTGATTAAAACATTATTGATTTGTAAGAGTAACATATCACCTGGCGAGCATCACATCCACTACCAGAAATAGTTTGACACAATCTGAACAAAATTGATAAGTTGCATCTATTTATAATTTCCTTTAAACACATTAGTTAGATGATTAAGCAGCTAAGTGGTTAAATTAATGTAATTATAGTTATGTTCTAGAAATATGTTGGTAATTCATGAGACCATGATTATACTTGGGCCGTAAATGTTCAGGCCCAATAGTGACACAATTATTAAGGACCATTTCCAAAATAAAATGGGCCGAGCCCAACTTTAATCGTTAAACTAAATAAAGAAGCGTGTCGCGTTATTGTCACCAGTGTTCAAATTTCGATCAATTTAACAATAATAAACGACGCACACAATCTATCAAACACTACAAGAAATAGTCTCGAAATCTTCTCTGTTGATAACCTAGCGACGAGAGGTGATGCATTTGAGTCTAACTTTCACCCACTATTGCATGGCTTTCCCACTCAGATAGGTATCAGGAAAATTGTCAGCCATGATCTTGTTATTCCCTTGCACTCCCATTGTACTTTCACATATGATTTGGTGAATCAACAGGCAATCGACTCCGTGTTACATTCCCAGGCTCACCGGGACATTTGCCTCACGTTTAATAGTTAAAATCTCTTTTTTTTTTAGAAGAAAACAGGACTTATATTACTGAATCAGAATAATCGATTGTCAAGTACACACAGGTTGAGGGAACGGGAGTTCCGTACAATCAGCACTGTCAACCTCACAAAATTTTGCTAACAAATGCGCTTAAGTATTGCACTTTCTACTCACAAAACTAAAAGAAGCAGAAGTAAAGTGTGTTAGGGAGTAATTCGCCTACGACTTAACAAGTATTAAGGACGCGAACTACTAGCTACAAGTACACGAGGTCGGCAGTTCGCCACACTGAGCAACTGGCCGACCTGTTGAAGATTATAAATGAGCATATCATCACAAAACAACAAGTATCGGACAAGAGCCGAGCAGTCATACTGCCGACCATGTCTGGCCTCCGACGTGGGTCAGACCACCGACCTGGTGGGGCCCATGGGTCCACAGCCCACCAACCTTGGTGGCCCACAAGTAATTATGCAAATCCTAAGCCCACTTAGTGATATAATATATGGTTATGGGCCTTAGCCCAAATGTGAGATGAAATCTGGACCATCCATTCATGATATAATCCTGTGATCATTATTCATAAGCCATGGTTATAAATACCTTCATTTGGGAAGTTCCCAAGGTAACTATTCACTCTCTCAC
>JAYMSL010001697.1:0-16297 GCA_036897195.1 Plantago coronopus
AGAAATAACTAACCTCTACACCAACAGGGTACGGGAGCAAGGCAAAGAGCAAGAAAAGACAAAAGCAGCAAATGGAATTTCAGCATTTTGTGCACCCCCAATCGCTGAAAAATCAGCTGCTTTTTCTTTAAATAGATAGGCACAGATTAATGAGCAGAAAAGGTAAACATTCTGGTGGGTTTGGATCTAATCTTGGGAGATTGTGTGTGTCTGTTTGTGTTGTGTGAATGAGTTTAGGAAAATGGGAAAGGACGTGCTTTGCAGGTGGACAGACAAAGGCTTATTCTTTATTGCTTCATTTGAGTTTAATATTGCTGGATTATTAACGGTTTCAGTAGTAGACTGGTAGTTCTTGTACTGGTGTTTCACTTTCTTAGTTTCTTTCCATTTTTTTTTTACAGTGGATTTTGTTAAATTGACCCGTGAAGACGACGATGGGTTGTGTTACTGTGTGGGCGAGATTACTTTTAGTTAGTGCACCCCACGCGGTTTTGCTCCACGTGGACTCAACACTAGTTTGCAATATTGTTTATTTAAAGGAAATCGATATTGTGAAGATTTAAACTCGTTACAACTTTCCGACACAAATACCTTTTATATTGGTGTAGGAGTTTAGACAAGATTATTATTGGGACGACAAGGTTTAGGGTGTGTGTGATCTTGGAGTAGGAGTCGAGACAAGAGTATTATGAAGAAATAGTTTAGCTGACGGTTTGGTATAGAGTTAAAGACATGTGAGCTATCAGGAGGTATGACCCGTGAGCAGGACATGACCTTTTTATGTGTAAGAGTATTGTTAGAGAGGAGTGGATTCTATCGTTGCTACTGTTTTCGATTGTATCGTGTAATACTTTATGTGTTGTACAGTGCAACATATAAAACATCTAGTACAAGTGTGGTGGTATACATGATATAACTTATAATTGTACATGGTTGCATAGACAAATTGAGAGAAATGACGTGTAATAATTTGTGGATATGATTGTTTGATTTTTTCGAATGAGGTAAAATTAATAGAGAGAAGAAAGTTATGATAGTTAAAGATGTTACGTCTAGTTGAGAAATGTAGCTGGTTAATTAAGTAATATAAGATCTAACTCTATGCAAAGCTGAATAACGTACGTTTATCTCACTTTTAAGTTTTAAGACTGACACAAGAATGAGAACCTTTACCGTCGATTTTAGTATCAATTTGCATTATTTAATGGAATGGTCCAATATATCATATTAACCCTGTGGCACACCATAGCAGGGCACTGAGGTTAGTAAGTCCACCCCAAATGGACCAGTAGTAGAGAAGCAGTAAATAAATTTTACCGCGATGCGAGGATTAGGCTTGGGGTAATAGAAAAATTGTTGGATGAATAATTAATTGTACACAAATAATAATTTAATGAACTTTAAAGTTTGACGGTTGATGTCATATCTACTCTTCTAAGTAAAAACTTTAATGTTCTGTTAGTTTTTCAACTTCAATTTATTATTTATTATTTCATTTCATTTCTTTTATTGACCCTTCAATCACAATCAAACCACTAAAAGCCAATTTTCCCGTACTAATTAATGCGCAATTATCGCAAGCAAACCCATTTATTTCGGGTTATCTTTCTCTTTTTAGTCAGCTTCTTCCAAACTAATAGTCAACTTGGACTGATATATAAATTGGGCCAGTCAAATGGAATCCATCTTGGTCCACTGAGAAATTGTTTCACGGAAAATTATTGTCAAGTGCACTATTTTAATTCATGTGTGGTGGTAGGTAGTAGTTGATCAATACATGTTGGAACTTTTATGCTTTAGCCACTTTGGGTGCATTTTCGAAATTTCGAGTACGAGTAAAGCGAATGCAGATACGCTTTAGATGGTTTGAGGACGTGTGTGGTGAACAAAACGTTCGTGGAAGGTGGAAGGTGGAAGGAGGAATCATCAATGTGGGATTGAAGTGAACTCGGATTAGTAGTGGATGTCTTAATTTGACGCAAATTGATGAATGAAAAACAGCATAAGAGAATCCGACCTCGAAGATGGGTGTAAGGCAGAACAGCCCCATATTATCGAAGTGAGATCCATAGTATTGTACATTACACGTTACAGTTAGGACTTAGGATTTTCATCCAGGGTCATGGCATGTGTTAGATGTTCAAAAGGTGAGTTCGATTTACTACTGTTCTAGCAGTTGTAAGCTGAGTGATCCTGCGTAGGGCGCGCTTGGCAGGAGAAAGCCTTACGCGTACTCACACGTTATATGATTACATTCAGAGCATTCTGCAGAAGAAGAACTAAAAAAAGGACTAGTACAAAAATGGTGAAATGAAGAAAGAAACTTGTCACATTTGAGTGAAAATCACACATCACAATATCACATTAAGTCCTATGAAGATTGAGCATTTGAGCTAGTCGAATTTGTGTGCAGACTGCAGTGACATTGCATAAATCACATGGTAACAAAGACTGCTACCTGTTGATTGAGTTTGATTAGTCATTCAAATCTTATTGAATCTTGGCTAATACTTGATGTTTCTCATACTTTTCAATCACATAACAAAAAGGGGCACATATAGAAAGGGAAAGAGAGATGTAGTAAGTAGTAACTAGTAAGTAGTAATGTGTTATATCCTCAGGGGCCGGCCGGATGGCTATCTATGCTTGTTGTTTGATCGAAGGTGTTGTTTCTGTGGCGCGACAATTCCTGCAGGGCGCTGCGAATGAGAATAGCTTCTGGCCTAGACTTTTCTGCTTCTGAGGCGTTCTCCTTTGCTTCCTGATTGAATTTGACAGATTATCTTGTGACCTAACTCTCCTGTCTACTGTACTTGGTGGCAACAATGTTCCCAGGTTCAAGTGGCTTGCAACGTGAATTCGATTTGATGCTGAACTCGCTGTCTTTGGTGCTGGACTGTTAGTTGGACGCACTTCTTTCGAACCTGCTGCATTCACGCAACTGAACTCGAACTCTTCATCCTGTTTCCACATTTCAAATGTTCCCTGTAAGATTACATGTACTGTAGTCTCTATACAAGTTCGATCTTTTACATGATACTGAAGTCTTTCGCAAGACATATTAGACAACAAACATGGAAAACAGGACTAATGTTATAGCAAAGTTCAGAACTGCTACATTTTTATTTTGTACCAGCTAAGAGTCTAAGACATACCTCCAAAAGAGAACTCTGAGGCACAGTAGTTAGCAACTGCTGAGACGGACTTGTCGGCTTCTGCGTGCATACGAAGCTGGCGAAGGAGATCGACGACTCGCTTGACGTAAATTCGAGGGAGACCTCGGGTACCGATTTTCTCATCATACTGGGCAGTGGGCACAAGTATGTATCAGATTGTGAAGCCCTAAACTTGGTGGGGACTGGGGAATAGGGATGTTGAGGACTTTTTATATGCAAATTTGCAAATGTAAGTGACTTAAATCCAAATTTGTATGCTTGTTATTTGGTTTATCTTTATTCCTACTATACCAGTAGAGGCTCGAACTTACTTACTGTACAACACATTAAAATATCATACAATATAATCATGTACGGTAGCATAAAAAGATAGACAAAACGCTTTCGTCCGGCTTAATTTCACTAGCTGTGAGATCTTGCAGAATTCGGGCAAGATTTTTAAATTATAGTTTTGTCATGGAGTAATAGAAGCAGACATAGAGTTGATGTGTACGATGTTGGATGTTTGGGATACTCCGCAACAACCTGTCACTGAGCTCCATTTTTGGACATCTGCATTTGAACTCATTCACACTGTCAATTTCACTACCAAAACTATATGGTATATGATGAGACTTGAGAGGCTAGTCTAGTCACTAGTGTTGTTCATTATTCTCTGTGGAGTGGATGTTTCGGGAACCAGCCGTCCGACCTTTACGTATTTAGAAAAATCTCGAGTTTAATCGTGAAGTTTACCAATAGCCTAGAAGGAATTAGGCTTGTTTAGGCTATATTCTTTTCAATTTAAGTTCATATTCATTCAGTTCAGTTCAGATCAATTCAGATTTATTTAGTTCAAATTTGTACTTCACTTCAGATCCATTAAGTTCAGTTCATTTCAGTTCCAAAATCATCAGCTGAAAAAACAGAGCCTTAATTGAAATACCCTTAAAGGAAGGCTAATTAGTATGCCCTTCACTCTAATCTTTTTACGGAACGTCTGGTACTCTGTTAAAGGGGTGAATAAACGGATCAATTCACATTGACAATAGCGTTAGTGTTTTCCTTAACTCACAGTTTCAAACTTATATGATTTTACTTCTATTTCTTCAATTTTTATCACATCGAACAACATGAACACAAATCACATTTTTACACTATCTTATTTTCTTACTCAACCTACTATTATTTCTTAGAAAACTTCTAAATAACTCAAACAAACTATTTTTTTTTTCACTTTAGTAAACTCCAAGTCTCCAACTATACCATTCTAAAAATATTAAAGTCGATAATTCGAGTTAGTTAGTTGAGTGTTAAGTGGGTTACCTTTCTCATACTCTTTCTCTGGGCCAAGTGGATGAACATATAAGGTAGTGGGCTTCAGATGGACTCACTGGATCCTATTGGACTGTGTTTGTAGATGTAGTCCAGGAGAGTTCAGAAACGACAAGTCATCTTAATTCTTAGTGACCCAGCCCATCGATATTAGACTTTCAGCAGGCCCAAATTTGGTCACATATATGGAAGGATTGACTCAGTTGATTCAAGAGAGGTAAACTTTCTTTTCGGTTACAAATTTGAATTTACGGAAGTAGAATTTTCTGTGATTATGTCATTCTGGACCAAAACCACCAAAGCATGTCTTACTTGTGCTGTTAATTTGGTTCACGTTTGCAGACTATTATATGAGCTATTAGGGTTTATCCATTATACACACACGGGATACTGAGTGTGAGTTCTCAATTGTTTTTTAAAAAAAAACAATCAATTTACCATTTTTCTTCGACCAAAGGTTAATAATCCCCATCACAATTCACGATAACCCGAACTCGATATATAAGATTTCTTTAAAGAACTTAGTTCATATTTCATTACACTACATTTTGTCGACGAGTTAAAATGAATTAACAGTACAGGAACTCCTAAAAAATTGGTTAAAAGTTGGTATCGATTGGTCACACTAGAGATTAAAGAGATGAGCCAATTAACCTTGTGGTAAAACAATAAATTTGGTAAAATTAGAATAAGAGCAGAAGAAGACAGAGCATAGTATATTGGTAAAAACCTGTTACTCCTCATATAAAATATCTTAGCTGGGGCCCATGATATAATAATTTATAAGTGACGAGGCCATCCTTATCCATACTTGTCTCCCTCGCCCCCTATTTCTAATGATTTCTCCAACTTCGCGCTTGTATATATTTTCGTCACTTTTTAAAAACTCATTCCAAAATATCAGAATATAAACTTATATACTTTGATTTTGTAAACTAATAAACTATAGTGTTAATCTTGTATGAAAACTGACTTATAAATTCATGCCATGTATACGTTTACGAATTATGATGAACGAGTAATTTTGATTTTCTCCGAAGTATTTTAATGAATCGCATGTTACAAGTCGAAATGTGCTATAATGTACAACTTGCTACATGTGACGTGTGATATACATGTAACTCGATTGATCGGGAATAGATAGACTATAGCAATCTACTTGGACTTATTCAATTCTTAGTAACACTTTATAATTTACATTTTTAAAAATCCGTTAATTATTATCACTTTAATCTAATCTACTAGCCAGAAGATATTTGTAGATAGCTCCAAAACCCCTTCTATTTATATCACTCCACTTCATCATATACCTTCACTACTCTCTTAACACTCCCCCTCTTATCAGTCATCACAAACAAGAAGAGGATGGTTCTACTTGATCAACTCTGGGATGATGTCGTCGCCGGACCGCAGCCCGAACGCGGCCTCAAACACCTCAAGAAGACCTTCACCAAGCCCACCATAGACCTCAAAGGTGACCAGTTAATCTTACAATCATGATCACTACAACATGTTAGTGTATATATAATTGTAGCTAATTTATGATATGTTATATGTTGATCAGATGTTGGCACCAGCAAGTTTCAGAGGTCTCAGTCAACGCCGACGACTCCGGCAACTCCAGGGACGCCGAGTGCATCGTCACCTGGAGTTGCCAAGGAGAACGTCTGGCGGAGCGTTTTCCATCCTGGAAGCAACCTTGCTACCAGGACTATTGGCTCTAACTACTTTGACAAGCCCGAACCCAACTCCCCTACTGTCTATGACTGGTACGACATATTTCACTACCACGCATACTATTAACATCAGGAGCGTAACCACTATGACACCCGAGAACATATCTCTTATATACATCCCACTTCCCATTTCAAAATCATGGATCGATCCTTTGAATTATTATGTCACACTAGAAAACATGTACAACCAAATACTATAGTCCCGGTTTAAGTTTTACACTTTTCGTATTTGAATCGGTGCAGGATGTATAGTGGAGAGACTAGAAGCAAGCATCGCTGAGCAATAGCTGCTGTTGCTGAAGATCAGATCAGATCCAACAAAATAAAAATATCTATCTAGTTTTCTTGTAAAATAGTGTACTGTACTGCTATGTTTCAGTGTAAATATGCATCTTTGAGATTTTCCAGTTTTTATGTTGCAATGGAACCAGCAAGTTTTGTATCATTTTGATGTACTAGGAATCTTGTTGTGATCTGGTGATGGACGGTTTAGATTGTATGTTTTCGCATTATTATTAATATAATAATAATGTTTTGTGTCGTTTTCGATTGTGATACGTGCTATGTATCTAGTTTTATAAGATAAGAATTACTAGTAAAATAGATCATTATGAGCGTTTGTCATTTTCTCCAAATTACAATCTTATCTTGTTTGCAATTATTAAACAACGATATTGGAATCAATCAATAATGGCGTAGCAACTTTGACGACTTTCTCACACTTGTATGCAATAATGATCAATAATTTAGCTTCAACAGTGAACTAACTTGATTAAGATTAACTACTGACAACGAACCAGCTCACTTGATACACTTCTCTTCCAACTAATGAATCGAGGATTCAAATCATCTCGAAATAATGAAAAACCGTTATTGATCCTCATTTTACCGCTTTCAGAAAACTTCCATTAACCACTGATCAACAAGATTATAATGACTAAGGTTAAATAAATTCTGAACTGATCTGAAATGGAAAAAAAAGAGCCTATTTCACAGTAACTACGATTTATTTACTGTGGAACAAACCAAATGACAAACCTATTATACAAGCATGTTATGTAACAAATCACATTTTGTCACGCCATCACACTGGCCAGGGTATTGTGTCTGCCATGTAAAAAGTATGAAAAATCGGGTAGGAAGATCTTCCCATTTCGCTCAGAAGAACGAAGGAAAAACTTTCAGCTATAGTATGTTGCAACGTCCACTGGGAGACAAGTCGCAATGACACCATTCTGTATTCAGTCAGAACTCAGAAGTAATTTCTGAAAGACGTCTACTAACTAATTTCGCGTAAAATCTCTCCGTTTACAATCTGCAAGTACACTATGTATGCATGGAAACATCATCATACAACAGCATGAAATGCAATCGAACACACATTTACTAACCTACAATATATATAATATGGTATAGTTGGAAAACCGCTCTCAATACAGCATCCGAACAACTTCATGAAAGCAAGTATAGTAGGAAAGAAAAGTTGCATTTTAGGAGATAATCAAACCTCTACATACAGACACCTAAGCTAAAAAAAAACTACGAAAAATAAGCTACTAATAATAATATATGTGATAATTTATGTGACCATTTCACTGGCCCGTTGGAGTTGACTCTGCATGTAAACTCAGTTTCTGGAAAAATGCTTTCAGCAACGATATACAATGATCCAAATCTCAAGAGAGAGAACCCCAAAAAACACCCACCATGCATCATGTGACATGTAAAGATTCCGGCACATGTATTTGGAAGCCCCGTATTCAGTTTGCTTGGGCACGGGTCTTCTTCCGATATGCCAAAACCTACATGCATAAAATTGCAACATGATGAAGTGATATGCAGAAATACTGAGTCCTACCATGAGGATAGTTTCACCAAACAATGCATAAAATTGGGCACGGGTCATTTGATTTTACTAGAACTAGTGTTTATAGTGCATAGTGCATACTTACCAGATTCTGCTGAGTCAAATTGGCTTGAATTTCACCCAGTGTCTGATGCTCATTCAACACCTGTAACTCACACTGGCAAGGGTTTAAGGGGCCAAAATCCTGATTTATATTCAAAGAAGTACGGAAAGGGTTGAAGTTCTTCATCATCAACATTTCAATTTCACTAGCTTCCACAGATGTCTGCATGGCGACATACTGCAAGTGGAGTTCGTTTTATCAGCATTTCAGGATCCAAACCTCAATACTTGATCAAATGTGTATGTAACAAAATCAAATAATATCTCCTACCTGGCATAAGTTTTTAATCGGTGAAGTGTGGCTGCAACTCAGGTACGGTCGTTTCAAGCTCGGCATACTCTCATAATTTAGAGTTACTAGCGTGAGGCTAATATTCATCTGTAAACAAAACACATAATCCAACGTAAGTCTCTTTCCCAGAACTCAGGAAAGTATTAGCACCAAATTTACATTCAGTGAGGAGCCGACTGATATTTTGAGGTCACAAAGATCATTTCACTTCAAACTCACTAGTCATCAACTTATCAACTTTGCATCCATTTCCCTTCTAGGAAACAGATGGAAAATGCATGGCATGTTAGGCATACGTTTAACCAAGTCCTCATTACGTTATTTTTTCGGAACAAATCCATCATGATTTAGAAACTGTAAATCAAACCCCTTATTTTCCAAATTTTGAAAAGTTTGAGAACATATTTATAGATATATAAAGAAAAGGAGTATTGTTCAGAGTCTCTAAAACACGTTCTGTGCAATTAAACCAGCAAAGGATGTCTTGGAGTAAGTTCGGTACGACATGTTACGATTTGATGCTCTCATCCCAACTTTAATATGATAAGCATTACCAAAGAGGAAAAAGAGTAGTATTACCACCGTATCATTTTCATTTGAACAACGAAGACGGTCCATTAATCTTGAGATCCGGTTATTTCTAGAAAGCTTTCCATTTGCCCCATGGTTACCACCATGTCTGGTGTTACTGCGCAAGCCACCTCTTCCCCAGGCTAGTATTTCTGTCCCACCAACAAATGCAGCAGATGCACCAAGGAAATCTCTGTTAGCTTCTACACCATTATCATTATCTGCATTGGAACCCTGAGAAGTGCGAATCCCAGACCATCTCTTGTGCCTCTTTGACTTGTTTTCAGTCGAACGCTCATCAGCAGAGGACGAATCTTTGCTAACATCATGCTCATTGGCTTCTTCCTCTTCATCAGATCCTTGTTCAATCACTCTTTGACTTTTCCTCCCACGCAAGTTCCGATAAGTGCTGTGCCTACGAGAGTATGTGTTTCTGCTTGATGTTTTCTTCTTTCCCAGTTCTTCTGCTTGTCGACGGAATGTCTGAGCAATTAGATCTTGGATCTGGTACAAGACAAAAAAAAGGAAAAAAGATTGAATAAGTGGGGCCCATTCGAAGCCAAGAACAAGCCAGTGGATGCCATTTCACCAGTCCTTGCAAATAGGGATATCTATACCTGCCTTCCCAAATTATGGCCATTCTTCAGCAGCTACCCTATACAAATTAAATCTGACCTCTCTGTTACCTATCAGCAAGACTACAGGTTCTTATCCTATCATTACATGAACCTCGCATCTGCCAACCCTAGAACTACCTCAATCACACCCCTTGGATAATGGTGGATGTAATTTGTACAAGCATATGGGTACATGCATAACAAGCAGGGTATTTTTACCATAAATAACTCTTTCAATTTTCAGGAGGGGTCAAAATTTCTTTGGGATCGATCAAGTTTTTAAAGATGCAGAATTAAACAATATCCTTGTATCATCCATAGGAGCGACAGAGTATGAAAGCATTGCAACCTAAGGAACCAATTAAAGTTGATATGATAAATTGAGATGATTACATGTTTATTGCGAGCCTTCTCCTCTTCATTGAAAGCCAACTCCTGCAGTGAGAAAAAAAAGGGTTATCAATGAATAAAAATGCATTTAGTCCCAGCAAGAGGCGATAAGTTTCTCAACTACTACCTCTTCTTCATATTTATCAATGTCAGGATAGAGAGCAGCAATTAAGCCATCATAGTTTGGATCGTCTCTCAGAGAACGGCGACTAGCACAATGTGTGCGACAAGCAGGGCATTCATTGTTCCTGAATTGAATTCAATAGTATATATAAGTAGCAAGAACAGAATAATAACTACTGAATAGACAGGAAACATATAAAAGTACCCGAGCCGCATGGATTTGTCAATGCACTCCCTGCAGAACCGGTGTAAGCACTCCATCACTGTTCTTGTCTTCCGAATGATACCTGCTCATCATAATTTTTATATTTAGCTTGCACGAGGGAGGAAGAAAGGCAGTATCTATGAGTTCAAACTACAGATTATCAGTTTTTATCACAATAGTATCAGAGAAGAGGTATTTTCTATGAAATTGCCAGTCCTGTGGTATGATGAAAACCCAAAATGCCCCATCTGTTATTTCTCAATGGAATCGTATTAGGAGGATTCAATCTTGATACAATAATCAACTAATCCATGCTGATGCAAGTCTCTAGATCTGACAATTTTAGTCCGCATTCACTTCATGAATTTGGAAGATGTTAGTTCTGTTTTTGGTTATGGGTCAACTGGAAAGAATCTCTCTGTTTTTGCAGGGGAAAGGCCACCACTTGTATCCTCCACCCATGAGACGGTGTAAGAACACATCCAAACATGTACAACTACTTCAACATGGGATAGTATAGAACATACCTAAACATATTGGACACTGAACTTCCTTCCGAACTTCTGCTAGCTTCATGACAATATATCTGGAAATTATCAGATACAATTTTAGAGAAGATGATGCAAATAAAAAAATGCATTAAATTCTAAGTATGAACGAATGCATGCATGCAGAAATTTTAGTGTAATTATTCAGCATTTTGCCTCTAATATCATGCAATGCAGACTATAGATAAAATAAATTGAACAAAGAGAGACAAGAAGGTACATTTCGATTGGAAAAGAAAACCATTTCTTAACCATGAGATGAAATCAAATGTCTCGTTAAATGAATGAACAAAGCTAGACTTGGTTCTGCATGAAGAGCAAAGAAATACAGCTATGTTTCTGCTAAACTGCAGCATTTGTCCATTTGATTCAGGTTTTAAAGTGCGCAGGTCAGCAATATGGGCATACAAATTTTGTCCTCTAAATCCCATGAAAAGTTCAGCTGTATGCTTTTGATTTAAGTACCAAACTTATGTCAGTCAAAGTTTTGGATGTATCATGCATAATCATAGGCAAAAGGTGCTACTGTAATCTTTTTTTGCACAAACGTGTTACTGTTATCTGATAACCAGAATAACTATATCATGATTCAAAGTTCCAAACCAACCAATCTTCCGAATAATGTCCATCCCTGCATCTTCATGGGCTCTCCAAACTGTATTTTGGGGGCCATGGGGCATGAGCATATATTAAATACAGCATCCTGAGAATCATGCTTACTAAGACCTTAGTCTTTTGGACCATGCTATTACTTAAGACCATGGTCTCCAAGTGGGCTAAGTGCCCCTACAGAAAACTCATGCCAGGCCAAGCTAGGTGAGCTGCTTCAACATACATCAGATGTACAGTACTGCTTTAAGATATGTCATATGTGACAAACCCCTCAAGACCAAACAGGATTCCTCCGCAAATTAAATGAATCATAGCCATGGTTGTTGCAACACTTTAAGAACAGTCTTCAAATATCACACATAACAGTGCTGCTTGACAATACTAATTGGGTACTTCGCCATGTAATAGCTCTGATCATATAAAATTTACAGCTAAGACATAGTCATACAATGTACCTCAGGTTCTATCTCCTAGTATATTTGGCTTCAGCAGCTGTGTCTGGGACTTACCATATTTAACCAAACCAAAACTAGCTTCCAATTAAGTTTACATCAAGTTCAATCATCATCGGACATCAGTAAGAATGCATTATATTTTCTCTGAGTAACATATCATATAACAAAGAAGGAGACCGATCACCTCATACAATTGTATGCAGCCTCAACTAAGGTCGTCCAACTCTTCAACTCAATGTCAATAGGGACATACATATGAAAGCATTATAACTAGTCTCATCAATTTAAAGAACCGTAAACTTAAAACATCACTGCCATAAAGTTAAATTGCCTCCAGAACCAAAAAAATAAAGTAACTCAGCCCATAGAAACTGTCTCGTAAAGAAAATAAAAGAACAAGTTCAGCACTCACTGAAAGTAGCATTGAAGAGACAATTATCAGTTCCCAGCCCCATCAACGTGAAAATGAACTAAACAATATACACCTTAAACTTGCTCATGAGTTTATCCAAGTAATGTTCAATAATGCTGGACCTTCTAATCAGATCACACATGGTTTATCATCAAGGACACAGAAGGCCCAACATAATCCGATCAATTTAGTGAACATTTTCGAAGACCAGTAGTATCTACCAAACAGCAGCCATAAAATCTTACTATTTCCGGCAATTAGCTCAACGCACCCACTAGTAAACCTTAGGTACGAAAATCATGTAACAACAAAAGACATGCAGATCTCAAGCTACACCCATTCGTTCACACATATCAAAGCACACCAAAAACAGTAGGATCATCAAAATCGGAAACAAACAGAACAAATCCGTCCAGCACTGGTGCTCAGGTATTCGTGCGTGAATGTCTTTGTCGCGACAATATGCATAAACCAGACGCAGAAATACAGATAACCAAACACATCAATACAACTACTTACTCGTCCTTTTCTCCACCGCTCGAGTACGAGCTCTCATCGGAACCTGAAAATCAATCAACAACAACACGAAATAAGTATCAGCAACAAACAATCGAGATTCACATGGTAAACAAATGCAGACGCGAGCGACCGAAGCTGGAATTCAGCGCAACCGAAACGGAGTCGCAACTGCAAACGTGCATATGTACTGAATCACGCACCGCTTTCCTTTCCGGCTTGCTCCTGGCTGTGATTCTCGCTTCCTTGAGGCGAATCGTCGGTCTTCGGTTCCTCAGGCGGCGGAGGAGAAGCCGGTGGAGTAGTGCCCTCGAAGGGACGCTTCTGGGCAGGCATTGGGTGGAGCAGGCGGCGGCTGAGCTCGGCTGAGGTGGTGGAGAGACGGAGTCAGCGAAGAAAAGAAGGCAATTGAGTGTGTCTTCGTTTTGCTCTGGTGTTGTTGAAAAACAAAAGAAATAGTAGAATGTGTGTATTTATTTTTCCTTGTTTATGTATTTGTGTGTGAACTGTGTGCTAAAATGCCTATCGTGGATCTTCCTCTTGTATTCTACAGTTTCAACTATACGTTCCCTTGCAAAATGCGACTTTTTCCACTTTACAAAATAGCGATTCTTATTTTTTGGTTTTCTTTTTTTCATTTTAGCAAATATTCATCACAAAATCTTGTGATATACAAACTCTAGTCATATCATATATCAATATGTTGTAAGTCGAAACACCTATGTTGATATCGTGTTTTGACGGAAATTTCGACCCTTTGGAAGCAACGACATATGATCATATCATTCACTGTAACAGTGGGCCTACAAATGTTAGTCGGAACGTGCTTTGAATTACAATCAAGTCAAAACACCTACCTTGAAATTGTGTTTTGACGGAAAATTCGAGCCTTTGGAGGTAACGGCATATGATCATACCATTCAGAGTAATAGTGGGCCTACAAATGTTAGTTGGAACGTGCTTTGAGTTACAATCAAGGGTGTTTTTACCATAAACGATCTAATGCAATACTCGTAAGGATAACCCTATCATGTCAATTGTCCTTTCCTTAAAAAGGAGGGTGGATTGCTACACATATTTTCAAAAGTAAACAAAAGTCGGGGAAATGCATAGCATCGTTGAACAAACGGGTAATTTATTTCACTTTAGACAGGTGTAAATGTAAATTACTTATATCGTGATGAATTTATGAAAGTATATTTAAGTGTATTACTCGAATTGTATAAAGAAAAGCTCGGTTATAAAGTTTGAAGTACTTTGTATTTTTTTTTCCGGTAAAAGATCCGTCCTAATGTGGTTAAAAATAAATATTGTATTTTGACATTATCATTGTTGGTGTCGTCATATTTTTCCGAGGTCTATAGGACACTAGTAGTAATTTCTATCCAGTCAATCATATGGAACAATATCTAAAATACTATTTGGTTGGGATGCTAGCGGACTGGGCTTCTATTGACTAGTAATAAGTTGCTTAGTGGGATTTTAAATAATTCATATGACTCGGTCTTTGTAAGTAGGTCATCTAGGTGTGATTTGTGTTACAATATAGTCGATTATTCGTATGGTAAGGAACGAAGACATATGACTTATATAAGTGTAAGGATACTTAAGTGTAAGAGTAGGACTTTACAAGTCTACTAGTGGTGGTTATGTATTGCTGTTTGCTTAGGCAACTAACCGTACTTTAGATCCTGTAACAAAAAAATAATATACCAAATGTGGGAAAGTTTAAGCTCAGGTTATGATGGTTGCTTATCAGTCTTGATGAAAATTATAGTGATATACCAAGGCTCACTCACTTAATTTTAGATGTGTTCACTTTAGATCCATTCAATTCAGTCAAATTTAAGTTTATTTCGTTAAGTGCAAGCATCAAGCATGTTCAGTTCGGAATTTTCCATACGATTTAGCAGTTTAGTTCAGGTTATTCAGTTCATAAATTTTCAAACCAATTTTACATGCCTAAGTGTGAGACAACTAAACTTAAGTTTCAAATATGATATACATTAGAGGATCATTCAGTAACGTATGACTTGAAAATTTGACATTGAATTGAATAACATAGTTACCTATCTTTGTTTTATAAAAACATAAACAAAACCAATCTTGTGGCTTGGAACACTCTCAGCAGTGGCTTGGAACACTCTCTTCTCAGCAGTGGCTTGGAACACTCTCAGCAATGAGGAATGTTAAAACTATTTTTCTTGATTGATATTTTAAATACCAAATAAAATTAGTTATTCGGTTAATTTGAATATTGAAATTATTATTTTCTTACTTGGTCGTTTCCTTTTACATTCATGTCAATCACGAAGCCCATGTGAACAACTAAAAAATAATATACTCTAATTTATACTCTAATTTACTAACAATTTGGAACAGAGATATACTAACAAAATAGATTGTTTTAAAACGTAGACTAGTTTAATGCTGATTTTGGAACAGAAAAAAAAGAAACAAATGGATACATTTTCTCATGCACGTTTCCCTACTCACTTCAATAGTGACGTTCCTTCCATAATGATCTGCCATTTGACTTAACATTGAGTTTTTTCACCCTCTTTTTCACATTGCTCATTTTGTTGTTTAAGTAATTAAACATTTATCTGTATTTACATTTCTTTTATCATAATTATTTTTAAGTGGTTTACTTAATTCTCCCTTTTTCTCACTCACTCTTTAGTCATTATCACACCATCTCATAAATTTCATATATTAGTTACATACCACGTAGAACTGAACTCATAATTTATATATTGAATTATTTAAAAAGTTTAAAAAGTTTGAGGGGTAAAATGTTGCTATCGAACATTGACCCATGGGCTTTGCAATGGGACATTATTATTTTATCATGGATTTGGTGGAAATTTCATTGATGATGAGATTAAAACATGTGCATTTAACACGCACGGGTGTTCTTACCACGTTTGTCATTAAAGGCAACCGAAGAGGTGAAAACTACCATTTGAGATAAATGAAAAACAATTTCTCGTCCATCTAGCGTTCACATCTATATATTCTCTATACAACAAAAATTTCTCTACTTGTGATTGGTCCATTCAAAAATGAATACTCAATTTCTATTGGCTCATTCAAGATTCTTGTCTCCCTTATATATATGGAAAATATAACAATTTTTTTTACTCATTATAATCATCAACAAAAATTCAAAAAAAATATTTTAAATATATATTCATACTCATCGCGACGAGACGAATCCATAGACACCAGTCTTGAATATTATTATTTATATTCAATACATAGATTATTTGTTAAATAGCTATATTGAAAAATAACATACATGTTCTATGTTAAACGTACTCAAATCATCTATGTTTATATGATTTCAACTATTATATTTA
>JAYMSL010001698.1:0-16292 GCA_036897195.1 Plantago coronopus
AAGGGATTTATATTGTCGAATCCATTTAACTAATTCAAAGTAATTTAAAGTGTCATTTCCCCGCGTGATCAATTGAAAATTCACTGAGCATTTGAAAGTTTATCTGTTTGATTTGTCTGTTGTTTTTGTCAAAGAGAATACAAAATAACTATGTTTATATCTGAAGCTTATAATACATGAATGATTTACAAACAATAGCAGCCTACTTATATAGACAAGTAATAGTAATAGTCCTAACAGGAATAGGAGTCTAGTCCTAACAGGAATATAAGAATAGCAGTCCTAGTCCTAACAGTAATGGAAGTCTAAGCTATCTCTAGTTGACACCCCCCTCAAATTGATGCGGGTGCGCAACCAGCATCAATTTGCTAACAAGGAATTGATGGCGTGGACCCGGGGAACCGCCGGTGGTAGTGGCTGGCGATGATGAGTTGTTGACCAATCTCTTGACTGCTGTTGACGAAGGGAACTAAGAAGACCAAGACTCAAAGAAGCAGCTTTGATCGTTGGACGAAGGCTACTGCGGAGGATTCGTCAGACGGAGGCGACGACGCTGAACTATGGAGAGTACACCCACGGAAGGGCTACCCTGAGTCACCTGTGAAGGGACTATACTATTGAGACACACCTGAGTGGTCGAACTATTGAACTATGGAACTATTGAACTATTGTCACCAAGAAATCAAAGACGAGTCTTTGATTCAATGGCTCTTCACTATTGTTACAACTGAAAGTAGAAAGAAGAAAAAAAAAAAAGGAAGAAGAAAGAAAGAAAAAAAAAAGAAGTCCAATCTTAGGCCCCTTGGCTATCACCTCCCCCGAATCCTGATCCTGGTTGCATACCCAAAGCAGAAAGGGCGGAAACAAGAATCTGTTGGACCATGTCTGGAGTAAGAGCAGGAGTGGGTGCAGCCACGTTTGATGATTCTGTAGCAACGGAAGCACGATGAGAGTCATTCTGATCGCGCGGGGGACGAGTACTACACTCTTTGATAGTGTGTCCTAGCTGCTTGCAATAGTTGCACTTCTTCTTAGGACAATTCTGAGAAATATGACCGAACTCATGGCAGCAAAAACACTCTGTGTGTGACATATTTCGTGGCTGAGAATTAGACTGAGCAGCGCAGGCAACAGGAGGTGGTGGGATTGCAAGTGTAGTCTGAGTGAGAAGGCGTTGTTCTTCACGTAGAAGCTCGCCAAAGCAAACATCCAAAGTAGGAACAGGAACCCTGTTGAGCAAGGAAGCACGCAGAGATTCATACTCAGGGCGAAGTTTCATTAAAAACTGACTACGTTGACGATCCTCCATGAGAGTTTGAAGAGCAGACAAAGATGCATCTGGAACTGTAGCAAGGGAGAGATCCATATATTCAGACCATAAGTTGAGAAAGGCTGAATAATACTCCTGTATTGTTGAAGACCCATGCTGAAAATTGGAAATATCTAATTCCAACTGAAATTGACGAGCAGAGTGGTCCTGGAGATACACACGGCGGAAATAGTCCAACATAGCTTTGGCAGTACGGTGGGGTCGTAAATTGAGGACAATGTGAGGCTCAACGGAACTGAGAATCCAAGTCCGGACCTTAGCATCTTTGATATCCCAAGCAGCCTTAGCCGTATCATCAACAACCTTAGCCGTATCATCAACAACCTTAGTTTTATCACCGACATCCTTAGCTGTCTTAGCAACAGTGATGTCGGGAAAAGGTGTCTGAACATGTTTCCACAAATCTTTCCCACGAAGAAAGGTTTCAAACTGAAAAATCCAAGTAGCATAATTCTTCCCATTGAACTTGGGGCAGAGAATCTCCCTCTCCCTCTCCATGGTGGTGACAAGGAGCGAACGATGAACTAAGGCTTAAATAACTCTTGACTACTATTGACTAATGGAACTAAGAAGACGAAGACTCAAAAACGTGGCTCTGATGCCATGTCAAAGAGAATACAAAACAACTATGTTTATATCTGAAGCTTAGAATGCATGAATGATTTACAAACAATAGCAGCCTACTTATATAGACAAGTAATAGTAATAGTCCTAACAGGAATAGGAGTCTAGTCCTAACAGGAATAGAAGAATAGCAGTCCTAGTCCTAACAGTAATGGAAGTCTAAGCTATCTCTAGTTGACAATAAATACCCCTTATTTGTCAACTCTTGTTTCCTGGTTGCCAATATGACAGATCATATAGCATTGCAGTGGAAGATAGGCATTCCTCACATGGATTTTAATGCTGTGCAACAAATAATTACAATAAGTACTGTTAAATAACAACTGTTTCATGAACTTGTCTCCAGATTAGCTATCATTTTCCCTCATTATTATCAACATACAAATTAATATACATACCAGGCGACGCGTGCATATCTACTATTTATATTCATAGCTGATCCGGTGTTGGGATACAATGCGTAGACATTGGAGAAATAATAGAGAAAACAGATCAAGATCACATTATTACACGTTGAATACAGAAACTATGATTCCATTTGTCTCTTTTCCTCCCCCTTTATAAAGCTCATAAATTGATCAAATTATACAACACAACTCTCTACTTTCAATCAACAAATCAGAAGTAGATCTGAGGATCTCAACTTTTAACTCCAACAAACAAAAAGAAATGGCCTTCCATGCTCGTTCTCTTAGCTTGCCATCAGAATCACAAGTTTCCACATCTGAGTTCGACAACACTTTATCTAGAATCAGATCATCAGAAACCACAAGTTCATCACTGTCATCAGTGAGCGACAAACTAACCACCCTCCAGAAGTTGTATGCCAACATCGACGATTCTCTTGTATTGGCTCACATAAGTCAGACCACTTCAGAAGAAGAAAAACAGATCTTGGAAGGTTATGTGAGGCTTCTAGATGCCTGCAGCTCTGCTCAAGATCTTGTCTCAAGCACAAAGCAACAAGTACAAGAGCTTTCATCTTCCATCCGAAGAAAGGATGCAAATGGCATCAGTGCTTACCTTGCATGCAGAAAGAGGACAAAGAAGATGATCGAAAAGTCCTTGAAAAGTTTGAAGAGTTCTGCAGTCAAAGGCCAAGAATCAATCATTGCCAATATGTTAAAAGAAGCTGAGTCTGTTACTATTTCCGTAATAGAGTCTTTGTTGTCATGCATGATGGGGAATAAGAGCCAATCCTTGATCTCCAAGTTGATGCACTCCAAGAAAACAGACACAGAAGTTAATGAATTCGAGAAGACAAATGCAATGTTGAAGACGAACCAAGAGGATGTACAAATCGTCAATCACTGGAAAGTGATCGACTCAAGCATCCAGGTTACTGAAGATGCCCTAGAATGCTTGTTCAGGCAGCTAATTAAGACTAGAGTCTCACTCCTCAACATTCTTAACAACTAGAATGTGATAAAAAGTTTTGTAGTTTAGGAAAGACATGTATATCATTGTAATTAATGGTTACCTGATAGAGAAATGAAGATTAATTCTCCTACTTCTGAGTCTAATTAATTACTTTGTTTTACTTATATCAAATTTACTGCAAATCCGGAAGGGATTTAGGACATGTTAGGAGATATCAACTCACTGAGGATTTAGTTCGAAGTACATTTAAGTTTAAGATCAATATGTATATATTAAGCTCCAGGTTACTTTCAGAACTCAACTTCAATCACTACAAGAAATGAGGCTTTTTAGGACACATGTTGTTTGGGACTGTTAATAACCGTCCCAAATAATACTAGCAGGGACGGTTATATCCGTCCCAAATAATAAGGTAAAAATGTTAAAAAGCATCAAGACCTTAAGATAACATCATAGAACTAAGGTGAGGAAACCCACTCCTCGCGGATATGATAGTTTTTTCCACCTAAATTCGGTGTCCTTTTAGTAATTGTAAAAACGTCAGGGACTATTTTGCAAAATTGAGAAGAAAATAAGAAAGAACCCTAAACCCTATTCTTTTTAATTCGATAAACTAAAGCAGATTAGCGAGAAGAGAGCTCTCGCCCAACTATGGCGATTCAGAAGTTTCGTTTTGCTGCGGTTCGATTCCTCTCGTATATGCATTTTGATTTCTCTCCGAATCGAAATTGTTCGGTGTGAACTTTCATTGTCTTCATTTTGCAGAGGCGTCGGACTTTTGCCTGGATGCGTATGTGTTTTCCACTACCCTTGTTCATTTGCTTCTCCTCCTGTAGTCACTTCATGATGTTCAACAACAATCAAAGGTTCGATTTCTCAATTATGCTTTAATTAGACTGATTTTGTTGTCAATTTCTTATGATTTATGTGTTGTTGAGCTGATGAGATGGAATTTGAAATTTTTGATATTTGTTGGTGCAATTTTGCTGGTGCAGTATGATGTAAATTTTTTGTGTATGCTTCTGATTTTGCAGCTAAATGTATGTTTTGATGAATCGATCACTAACTTTAGATCATGTTACTGATTAGGCCAAACATCGGAAAGCTGAAAATTCTCAGACTCAAAGAATACAGTTATGATTATGTGAAGGATTGGTCCCTTTCACTCTACTGATTGTCTTGTGATGAATCTGAGAATACCTCTGCCCCTGAAGTTTGAAATTCTGTGAGTAATGTTCTCCTTTTAGTAATAAACTCTATGCCTAGTCAAACTCAGAGTAAATAAAAATTGAATGTTTTGCAGGTTGGTTATTCTACACCAACTGAATCAGCTATAAGAGCAACTTGAGCTTAACTCTGCCTCTGGTACTTCTTTTGTTCCTCTCAGCTCAGGTTTCATTTCAGATTTCATTCGCTTACATTTTGCATTTCTGTTAATCTTGATGTTAATGGTTATGAGCAGCTGACCGTAGTGTGTTGTGATAAACTTTGCTCTAAAGATGCTTAAATTCATGCATGTTGTATTCCAGGTGTTGATCGGAGTCTTGTCAAAGTGTGCAGGTAACACTATCAACTGGTGTACCAGTGAGCTTGATTGAGTCTTGGACTGTGTAGTGTGTACTTGATGCATCTGAAAAGTGATATTTTAGTTGTGTCATTCGTTGATACCTAAATCTAATGTGTTGATGATTAAGGAATTAAAATCTACATTACTTGAAGTGTAAGTTGTAACCAAGTTACTCTTGATTGTTGATCTATAAGGCATGGTTTTCTAAGTTTCTTCCATTGAGCACTGACCAATATTTGATTAAGTTCATAGTCAAATAGCTACTGTTACACACCGATGGTCACCGCGCATTGTGTGGTGCTCCATTTCTAGTACACATATAGTTGTCTGTTGATTTTCCTTGTTATAAGTTTGATGTGCTCCCCTGAGTTCTTGCGAATTTGTCCAGTTATGTTTCTCATAGAATATTATCCTGAATTAAGGACAAAAACACTACCTGCATCTCTTGTCTGGTCTCCCTAAGCCTTGTGTTGTAACACTACAGTGCATCTTGATGTTTGTCATCGGTTCACTTGATGGATATTTCGGACCAGGGAAAATGTTTGAGGGCTTTTAAGTTCTGCGAGCTTCAGGTCTAATGCTATTGGTGGAATGCAGTTCACTTTGATTGAAGGATCTTGATCAGATGACTACTTTACTAGAGGTATTTACCAGATAATATTGTTACTTTCAATGTTTATTTGTTCAATATTACCGAAAGTGACGAGTTTATGCTAAGGTATGCTTAATTTTACCTTAACTATATTTAATTTGTTTATGATGCAAAGCTTAACTATATTTTATGATTTGATAGTATAATGGAAAGAAACTATATTTTACCTTAACTATATTGTACGATCTGATAGTATAATGGTAAGAAACTTAGAGTGACATTTGTGATCGGCTCGACTTAGTGGTTTACTTAATTGATTGACTAATTAAGCATATGATTCATTGATGGTCAGTTATCCTATGTTTTTTTAAAGTAAACTGTTACCTGGAGGCTCTAGAGCTTCATACTTATGTTCTTTCTGGAGTTTCATAGGAAACTTATGTGATCTTTTTGTAGGTTGATTGTGACGAGCACAAGTCTATTTGCAGCAAGTATGATGTTTCTGGGTATCCCACTATCCAGTGGTTTCCCAAGGGGTCCTTGGAGCCAAAGAAGTAAGTTCTCACTTTCACAAAGACTATTTTATTCTTGTCTCTTATGTCAATGTCGACAAAGTACTGTGTTTTGACTTTTGAGGTACGAGTTTGTTCTGTTGTTTCTAGCAATGCAAGCCTACAATTCCTTATAATCTGTTGTACGTTTTTTAGGTACGAAGGCCAATGAACTTCTGAATCCCTTGCGGAGTTTGTAAATTGCGAAGGAGGTATATACCCTTGCCTGTTGTCATCCAGGATAACCTATTTACATGTGGTTACCATAACTGTATACTAATAAATCTAAACATTGTATTTGAACTCATGTGTTTATTCCTACTCACTAGTGTATTTTAGTTGTTACCTACAACCCTGTTCCATCTGCAGGCACAAATGTTGAAATAGCTGCAGTCCCTTCCAGCGTGGTGGTCTTGATACTCAAAAACTTTGAGGAGATTGTCCTTGATGAGAAAAAGGATGTCGTTGTTGAGTTTTATGCACCACGGTAGGTAGTATTTGGAAAATGGAACCGTGTACCCATTATTTACAATATGAACCTGACAATCATGCAGTTATATTGATCTTCGGAGCTCTAAGATGATCTATGTCTAGTTTGGCATTCTATAGCCTATTATGTTTAACATGTTCTACACTTTATGTTTTCCAGGTGTGGCCATTGCAAGAGTTTTGCTCCTGTAAGTGCTCCTTATATTCTTTACTAAATTGACGTTGTAGAAATTATATGTTCACTCTGGTGGTGTAAAAGAGCTGCTATGGACACAAAATGTTCAATTAGAAAGTAATATTTGTAATATACAGAGGAAACATGGCTAAGAAGAAGAAACAGGGGTTAATTTGATTGTTGTACTGCTGAAATAGGTTTCCAGAATCTAGGCTTTCAATTTTGAATTCAGGGGAAGGTATGGCCTTTAAGCATAATATATGATTGAGCTGGAACTTTAAGCCTAATATGTGATTGAACTGGGATATTGTCGAATCTTGAAATATCTACTTTGTCAATTTTGTATGCTAGTATTTCTCTTATATATGGTTTTGCTTTTGCATCTTTGAGAGCCTTGTTTTGCATCTTTGTTTTCATTCTTTGGTGCTGCAATTGGGTCTCGATTCACTATATGCTAAAAATGTTTCAGTTCTTCTTTATTGAAATGTCCTATTAGAATCTGCAGTTGCTGAAATGGTTGAGAGCCCTGTAGATTTCTCTTGAATGAGATTATCTTTTCTTGTAATTGTTTGACCAGAATAATGTTTCCAGTCAGCAGCTCCATTATATCTGATTGTGTATTTGATTTATTATCTGACAATATTTGTTAATGGTTTCAGGACCTGCAGATGCTAGTGCTGAAATGGTTGAGAGCCCTGCGCATTGCGTGGTGCTCCATTTCTAGTACACAAAGGGTGGGTACTTTTAGCTGATTCTTCTTGTGTCTTCATAACTATAGATTTGTTCGGTGAATTGTTTGAAGTATTGGAATGCTACATGGTCTTGGAGGATGCAAGAACTTCACATCAGAGTTAACTAACGAAGAAACTAGATGAGATATTCTGGTTGTTATATAGTTACTGTAATTTAAATATTCTTGTTAATTAAAGTCATGGATCATTGATTTGGGATTTTACTGGTATGTTGTTCAAGAATCATGCTAATGTTTCAAGTGGATTTGTTATTCTTCTGGGGCCGTTTTGATGTGAATTCTTTGGGTATTGGTAAGTTTATATTGTGTTTAAAGTAGTGAATTTGAAATATTAATTATGTATGGTGTTAGGTGGATTTTATTATATTTTTGGGGTTGTTCTGAGAAATTATCTAAATTTGAGGAGTTGGTTTTGAGTGATTTTGTGATTTATTTTGGTTTGTTTTGAATTTTTTTAGGAGTTTAGTGGAAGTTTTGTTGCAGTATGATTTATTATGGTATATTTACAAGTTTCAGATGTTTTGGGACCATTTTGTGATATATGATACTACAAGGGTTAAAAAGTAAAAAATAAAAAAATGCAAGGGTTAGGGTAAAGGGTTAGGGTTTAGGGTTGAATGCTATATTTTTTATTTATTTTTTTAATTTTGCAACATTATTTGGTACGGATGTCAAGCGTCCTGAAATGTTTGTAGGGACGGTTTTTTTACACATGTGCAAAAATAGGACGGCTCTTTTAGTAACGGTTATGGGACGGTTAGAAACCGTCCTATTTTTGCTTTGGGACGGTTTTTTGCCTTTTGGGACTGTGAATAACCGTCCCAAAAGGCCAATGTTGTTGTAGTGCAAGCCGTTATAGAATGCACCTCCTGTGGTGACATGGATTGAACGCAAGTGTTTCGGTGGTCCAGAAAACAGAAGAGTAATAACATTAGTGCATCACAAGGCTCAAACTAACAAAAATGCATCTAGAGCAAGAACTAACTTAATGCAACTACAATCAACCATGAAAGAGAACTAAAATAGAACTAAAGGAGAACATGAACTAAAACAGAACTAGCAGCAGAACATATCCATTAACATAATTTGTATGCTTTTGTTTTAATTCATCAATGGAAGATTGTTCATGGTTAAAATCATGAAATTTCTACAATGATATGAACAGATTTTGTATCTTCCTTTTTCAGTTCATCACTTGAAGATGATTCTGGCTAAAATCTTTTAGTTTCTGTACATTGAAATTACAGATTTTGTATGCTCTTTTTAATTCATCAATGAAAGAAGGATTGTTCTTCTCTATAATCTCTAAGTTTCGGTACGTCGAAATAACAGAATTTGTATGCTTTTGTTTTAATTCATCAATGGAAGATTGTTCTTGGTTAAATTCTTGAAATTTCTACAATGATATGAACAGATTTTGTATTTTCTTTTTTCAGTTCATCACTTGAAGATGATTCTGGCTAAAATCTTTAAGTTTCTGTATAATGAAATAACAGATTTTGTATGTTCATCACATACAGATGATTCTGGTTGAAATCTTGAAAGCAACAGGTTTATGTTTTTTATGAGTTAATTTTGTTGAATGTTTAATACATTATAGTTGAAGATTAATTTCTCGCCAAACATAAAAAAGTTTGATTGAGAAAAATTATTTTGAGACGAGGGGGTGTTGTGTTTGTGCTGTATCGCAGGACTATGATTGGTTAATTTGGAGGAGATTTTTTCTAGTTATGGAGGTTTGAATGGTTTACAGAGCCTTTTGTAATTGCCGAACAGAGTGCCTACATCTAAAAACATACAAGACCAAATATAGTCACTCCGTCTGTACAGTTGAACTACTGTTCTTGTTTTATGGGAAATATAATCTGTCCGTCTGTGAGGTCGAACTGTTGTTTCTGTTCTGGGGAGTTAACCATTTGTTTGCGAACAGTTCTATTTCTGTGACTATTTAGAATAGAATTACGCGGGTTAGATATTGAGTCAAGGTAGTCGATGTCTCCTCAACTACTGGTGTAGCCACCTTCTACACTTATTTACACAACTTCTTTATGTGAGCGAAATATGATTTCATATCATTGTACTGATGAATTCAGTTTTGTAATCTTGATGAAAATATCTTGAATTTTAACATTATTTCTATGTCCAAATTCGACTTGTATCCTGCTTATATTTCTAATGCACTGTTGTATACATCCATCAAATTCATTGCAATTGTAATAGTGGAAGTTTACTCTAGCAATGCATTGACACTTTCGCAGTCTTCAGTTCAAAGCGAGTAAGCAAACCTTACGTTCTGCCAGACAGTTTGTCATCTCTTCATCGACGAATAACATTTTGCTGCAGTATTTTGGACAGCACAGATCATACTTTTATTCCACAGGGACAAACATAGACACTATCACTTACACATTAACATTCAGACTAACTCAAGCTCTTAATCTTTTAAGCAATTTTTGAGCATGTCACTGATAAAACATCCTAAAAACTTGTAAGATGAACCACCTTCAAGCAAAGCCTTTCGACTCTTTTCTTTCAAGTCCTTCACTTTATCGATAATTACTCCACCCTCGTTTCTGTCCATCATCAGTTGATTTATACCCTTCTCTATCTCATCTGCACTCACAATATCCTCTGCACCCAACTCCTCTCTGTAGTCCATCTTGATCTCAGTTGCCAGGCCTAACTCAACCACAATCTCAAAGGCGTCAATCTGTTGCTCCGCATACATAGGCCACGCTGCCATAGGCACCCCGAACCACAAGCTCTCCAAGATCGAGTTCCAACCACAGTGCGTCACAAAACCTCCTACAGAACGGTGGGCTAGCACGGCCAGCTGCGGTGCCCACCCTATGACTTTTCCAACCCCTGCAGTCCTCTCCAAGAAACCGAGAGGTAGAACTTCATGAATTGACGAACAGCTTCTCAAGGACCATAGGAATCTATGGTTGCTATGCTCAAGTGCCACCGCAATTTGTTTGATCTGTTCGTCATTGAACGTTCCCATACTCCCGAAACAGAGGAATACAACGGAATTAGCCGGTTGATCATTCAACCAGCTAGTTATAACAGCATCCTCACTATCATTCGTATTCCTTTCGTAGTTGAAGTTCAATATAGGTCCAATTGGATACACAGGTGGAACATAACTACCACCTGTATCAGTACCCAGCAGGGCATTAACTGGAACTGGCTCGAGTTCCTGAAACGTGTTAATTAACACGCCCTTAGTCTCTCTAATCCTCCTGGCAGCATTCAGATATATTTTCTGACCGAAAACCTTCTCGAACATAATTCCAGGGAAAACGTTTTCAGGAACATGGTTAATGAAACCTGGAAATGGATACTTTTCCACACCACCCATATTCAGCGCAACATCAAGATTCTGATTATCGAAAAGTGCCTGACTATACAGTTTAAATGACAGAAACGCAGCACTAGAAGTGAAGAACGTGTAGGTAGGGATATCAAACTCATTCGCCACATCAATCATGTCCATACAGAACATATCAACAATAAAACCATGAACCTGCGAATTCGACTCATGAAACAAAACAACAGCTTCCCTCACCCGTGGCCTGTGACTGTTAATGAATTCGACTGCCAGTACAACAGGACTCGTTGTTTGTTCTGATTCGGAGTTCCCGTCCTGTTGAGGCTCAGGGAGGTCATGGAACTGAAGATGTGGATCAGGATTGATAAGGAGAGACTGTTTATAAGAATGGATTGTTGGATCATTGAACAGAAGGAAGGTGATGTAAACTCGTGTGTCTCGCTTGATTACGAGCTTCGCAAACTCTACTGCTGATACGATGTGGCCAATGCCTGGTCCAGGGATGAACACAAGGTGAGTCTTCTCCGGAGTCTGCATTTTGTGTACTGGTTATGAGATTTGTAGAGAGTGGATTGTAAACTGGACAAGGCATGATGTGAACATTTATGCATGATGTATAAAATAGTTGTTAATCGAATTAGATTTGTATAATTGAAGGGATCTGCCGAACGCCAAAACAACACCTACTTCTTCCGTATGTGAGTATGTCCTGCCCGAAGCTTTCCATAATTCCATTTCAATGTCTCATCTAAAATTTTCAATTTTCATTTGTATACATCCTATTTCCAACTAATTTTTCAAAGTTTCTACTAATATATTTATTTTTAAATCTATTATCAATATTTTTTACTCAAAATTTGTAACTCCTTTATTTAATTGATTTAATTGATCGTAATGTCAAATGAGAAGTTTAGGAGTAACGGGATACCGTAATTCTTTATTCAATTTCTTGACCTTACGGACCTAACATTTGTTTGATTGGGCAATTTGCAACATTTTTTAATTAATAGAGAGTAACTTCTGAACCACCAGTGATGTATATGCCATGCAAGTAATTACCACTTCCTTGGTCCGGCCCGAACTTTTTCGTTTTTCCATTTTAGTTATCTCATTTAAAACTTTTTATTTCCATTTTAGTCCATACTATTTCAACTAACAATAATAAATATATTCAAAATTAATAACCTCACTAACTTTTCAAACTCATTAACATTAAATATATGTACTTTTCAAACTCATTATCAATATTTTACTCAAAACTAATACTATATCTTATTTGTTCACTGTAAGATCAAATTGGAAGTTTCGGACGGGACGAAAGAAGTACTACTTGATGTACTCAACTCAACCCCGTTGGATAAAAGTAATTTAATCAAGCTTGAACTCTATTTTGTTTTCGTTGAAGTAACGAATCGGACACGACAAAACTAGTTATTTTATTCCATCTACTATGGCCCAAGAAGCTGAATTAGAATAGTATCATAGTACAATTGATATTGATAGGTGCCATGGCCGGTGATGGGTCATTTCCAAATAATTCAGCTAGCTGACATCCTCCTCCATCGCCAATCGCAACTTTCTCAAGGTAAATAAATGTGTATGGAAATGTGTTAATTCGTCTTGTACATTTCCCTTTAAGTCTTGTACTTACTTTCTAATTAGGGATTTGAGTTGTACAATTGGTCCCTTTTCTAATTAGGGATTTGAGTTGTACATTTGGTACCTGAAACGCAATACACTAGATGAGTTATTAAGTAACTGATGTTATTCAAGCTATGGTTGTTTCTCTGTCCTCTGTTTACACATCAAAATTGATGTTTAGGCTCTGTTACCTAAGGATTTGATACCTGCATTACAGGTCCCCTTTATGTTGGTTCGATTTTCTTACTCTGAACTTGTCTATTGCATACAACATCATGTTTGTAAGCCAAAGATAGTATATGTACACACCATCATGTTTGTTGGTCAAAGATAGTATATTATGTTGGTTAAACAGTTTCTTAGTACCAAGATGTTAATTGTACATTAAATTCATGAAATTCTATCACACTGTTTTTTTATAATGTGGAATTTCTCTAATTGCCTTGACATAGGCGCATGGCCATGAAAGTCGTACGGTCCTCACTGCAGTTGAGATTTGGATTCATATGTGCAACCATGTACATTGACTGTGCTGATCCCTAATGTTGGATAAGTGGAGACCACGAGAAACTTGGTAAATGGTAATGGACTCCGCCGTGAAGAGGTTGGGTCAACGTAAACGTGGATGCTTTGGTTCCTGTAAATGAAGGTTTGGCGAGCATACGTGGTGTGGTGAATTCTTTGTTCCATCCCCCTTTGCATGTTGATTTTGCAGCAGCTAAAGTAGGCCTTGAATTGTCTAACTAAACTGCCTATCAGTTCAATGTTCGAGGATAAAAATGCATCTCAATGCCCACCAGCTCGTCAAATGTTTAAAGTCAGCCAGTTGCAAGTCTGCAACTCCTTTTCTGGATGTTCCTTTCTGAATTTACTGATCAAGAGCATAATAGATCCTTTTCTCGGATGTTCCTTTCTGAGAATGGAACTTTTGATTTTCAAACTCCTCTGACCTCTCTTAGTAATGTGACTAATTTGCATTAAACAGTTAGTTAACTTCTTATAATCTCATTTGTTGCATTTTGATATTGTACCTGTAATCGAGCTTATGCTCCATATGTTCTTAATGAAAATTTTACCACTATTCTCAGAAAGAAAAAAAACAAACTACTTTTGATAGTATACCAACAATTTTTCTCATTAGAGCACTATTACCTGACTAATTTGCATACCTGAAAACTTTTTACAAGGTCACCCATATTAAAATTACGTCAAGCCATGCAGACTTAACTGTAGAACTATTATAGATGGATTTCACAAAAAGAATTATTTTTTGAATTGTATGAAAATATAATAATCAACTACTACTTTTAGTTCTACTAAACTTTCGGGCTTCACATTTTAACTTTGGGACATTTATGTTCACCTCCTTATAATTGAACTTTCTCCTTATCCAACCAACTGCTTATTTGTATGGGCACCGAGCTAAGCGCGGTGCTTCTTTCTAGTATATATATAGAAGCGAGTGGTTAACTTGTATTATGGAACTATGTTGTCATGTTCCGTTTATGTTTCGATAGATTAATTTTAGGTTATATTACCTTGAAATGTATTTCATTGCATCCTAAACTGCCTTGGACTACTCCAACAGGTTCATCAACAAAGGAGTGGGGCGTTCTTAAAAGATTTTGAATGAAATGATAAATTGTTTGGAGATGAGTTCTCATCCTCTGCAGAATAGCAGCACCAGAAAGAAAATGTGTTGAACAGAGTACTCGTAACTATTGCCAACAAGTAGAGTCAATATCATTTCCCTTTATTTATACCTAAGAACAGTTGTCTGTAATTAAGAATATGTTTTATGTTCGGCTCAAGGTTATAAACGAGCCTAGTTACTGCCTTTCTGGAATGTTTTAGATGAACATTCAGTAAGGATCCTGTCACGAACTGCTAAAAGTTTCCAACGCTGAGGCATGCCTCAAGGGTCAGATCCTGTGCACTTGTTCCCCATGCTTTGGTCAAAACACTAGTCATCTGAAGGGGATCAATCATGCTTGTCATTGTCAGTACCTCTACGTGTGGCAGAGCTAGAGGGACCCGAGGAAGAGCTAGGTACATCCTTCAAAGAGGCATTTCTCATGAAACATGTTATGACTGCAGCACAGCTCGTAATACATTCTTCTTACATGTGCTGGGAACTCCGAATCTATAAATAGATCACCATCCACATGAATCCCAAAATCTTCAAACTTCTTTACCTCGGATTGGGTGCTGTATGTATGGAAGGAAAAAAAATTAAGAAAGAATAATAAGAATCAACTAAATAGGAAATTTTACTTTAAATTCAGTACAATTAGTTTAAATTTTACTTCGAACTGGGTGCTGTAATATTTTCTGTAGTGTACGGCATCCGTCATCAATCATGTAAAACATTTATACGAAACATCAATGATAGCCTATTAGAACATAGATCTAAAAATCTCTACAATTGAATCAGAGAGTCAAAACGCACATAAAAGATCAAGGAGCAGATTTGCAGGAACAACAAGAAAAACTCTACAAGGAATCGAAAAGAAGAAAACAAGGTTGACTGCGTAAGAGAATTTGATGCCTGGAGATATGGTGTTTGGCAGAAAATAGAAAATCCTAATGAAATAGAATTTGATGTCTTTCTATCTCTTTTCAGACTAACAGAAGACAGACAAAACACAATTAAAAGAGAAGGGATAGAAAGTGATACACACAGCCAATAATTCGTTGATATATCATCTTGTTCGCATTGTTCCTTCCTGCAAAGTACTCGCTCAGATGATCATCATCTGAGTGATCATGTGTTTCCTTCTCTTGTATATCGGATAAGAGAACTTGACGACCTGATAAATGGATCCTAAAATCCATCCACCTACCTGATCATAAAGATATAGAGAATAATATATATTCACAATCAGATCATTTATCTGTGCACCATTAATATCAGTCCACCCACAAGTGGTTCCACATGAAAAATGCAGAAGTAACCGAAAACATTGGAAAAGAATATTGGGGACATAGAACATCAATTAAAACAGTCTTCAAATGGTCATTTAAGACAAGAACACGTGCTTTCGATGCTAATTATAAAATGAACGGGAAATTGGCGCGCACCATGGATTTAAAATTAAACAATGGACACACAGTCACGCACATAAAGAAACACAAAAATTTGTGAATATCATCAACAATCTTTTAAGCATATCTAATCTAATAGCAAGAGGATCTTATCAAACTCTCCAGCAGATCAAGATAAATCAGGACCTAAATCAGCAGAACCTCTCAATCAACATTCAAACTAATTTCTGAATCAATCGTAAAGCTTTTTCACATATAACTGCAGGTAATTAAACACCCGATGAAGCAAACCAAATCCAGATGAATCAGAGGACCTAAATCAACCAGATGTGTACATAACCTCGATCACAAAAAAAGCGCATACCTTCACGCGCGTAAGCAGCAGGTCTGCAACTTGGCTTGTGTAAACCTGGATTTTGGTCAAGACAAATGAAGAAAATCAGGAAACCACATAGTATCAGAAGATTTGCAGGAACAACAAGAAAAATTCTACAACAACCTTTGAGAAATCTTAATGTTTATCTCAACTGAACAAGGAATTGAAAAGAAGAAAATCAGACAGAATTGAGGTTGACGGCTGCTCACTGCTGTACTAAACACACGTATATATAGTCAGCATCAGGAGAAGATACTAGGTTAGAAAAGGTCTTGACAAATTTACAATTCTGTCCAATTTAAAAGAACATGAGTCGCATACTTGATTGTTATTTCTCTTCCCCGGCTTGTGGTATCAGAGCCACTCCCTTGATCTCATAACTCTTCGTAATTACAAAAATGAACCTTCCCATATTTTCAATAAAGAATTCCAATCTTTGT
>JAYMSL010001699.1:0-16287 GCA_036897195.1 Plantago coronopus
AGTTTACTTCCAAGTTACTCTTTAATCTAACCCAACAAAATTTTATACATGGGTCCTTCTAGACTCCCCTCATATTGTGCAAGAAAAACGGAAAACTCCCCGACTAGCACTTGCTAGCTACTCCTCATGCATATGCAAGAAAATGTTCATGCTAGCAACTTGAAGCTCTTTCTCATCCTTATGCAAGGAAACTGGAGCATTTATATCTTTATGCAAGAAAATGATGAAGATCCTATATAAAACCATTGCAATAAAATTTTGCACATTTCGGCATTCTAGCTCCTCCATATGTGTATCCGAGTATAAGTATCCGAGAAAGGAATAAAATGTTCATATAATGCTTCCATCTCCATGCTAATCATGCTTATTCAACAATATACGAGAAAAGGAAGAAGTTTCCATATACTACATTCCATTATGCTTATGCAAGTAAGAAATTAAATTCCCACAGGAAGCATATATTATATTGGCTTGAACCTCGCCAATAAATTCATATTGTTACTATTTAATATTATAGTGTATGTTCATGATACTTTTCTCGTAACTCTCAATAAAAGAGTGGGAAAGGCGAAAATACTGAAGAATTACGACAACTACTCTCCAACTCGAGAAACTCGAGTTAGAGAGTGGGGGACAAACTGTTATGGCAAAAAATCGTCCTCAGTCCAATTGAATAAAGTCGACCCAAGTACCGACAAGTCCAAGGAAGATTTGGCCCAATGACTGAGATAATGTACTCCATATCCCACCATGTGGGCTATTAGACCATCCTCCACATCATGGGGGTCTAATCCTACTATGATGGTAGTGACCAAAACCTAGTTAACCCACTAGCCTTACGTGGGAAAAACATTTGACTCATGAACATGGAGGTTACCAGCGACTCTATGGGGATAAGGAAGTTCCAGCACATTCAAGGATGTGGACTCCAAGTTTCCCGGACAAGTTGTTAGTGGTCACACAAAATACTCCAACTGACAATCATGGGTGGACCTATTAAAAGAACACCAGTAAACCCTACGGCGGGAGACGAATTTGACAGAGAATATCCTAACCACTGAAGCACCATAGCTCTCTGATTGGGAGATCTCATCATGATATATAACCTCACACAGGTTCTACTATGACCTAAAAGCCACATGCGGGACTCCTTCTCACCCTAGTGGTCATCGCATTCTAACTGACATTCAAGCTCTACAAGCATTCCACTGCAATACTCTCACGTCTCACGCACAGTCCCCTCCGGTGCTAATTATTCCAACGCTGCCACCGAAACAAAGGATAAGTCGACCTCTCTCTCTCTCTCTTTCACAACTTTATACTCTTGACCAGACTAATTGGCTTGAGCGTCGGAGTCCATTCGGTAGGCACCACACCGGTGTCCCCTGTGGATCTTACGCCCTAGCGTGCTCTTGTTGTCTTGCAGGTCGCCGGTGCCCACCCGAACGAACTGATTCATTCAATTGTAGATTTTTGAGCGTCTACAGTATTTAATTTTGAACTCAATTGAACAATAAAAAGTTCAAAATTAAATAATCTTACGAAAGTTTCTCTGCTTATTATATAGTAGAATCGCGTCACGTGTCACACACGTGAAGCATATTCATGTTATTGTGGCACTGGCACTGGCACTTGTTTATAGATTTTATATTATTTTTATTTTATGTATTTGTTTGATAAATTGTGTAATTTTCGACTATTTATGAAAAATAAAAATTATTGAATTATATTCATTCTTGGTGCCTAATAGTACATATTAACAAATAGATTATTTTAGTGGAATCTAAATTATTTTTGGTTAAGCGTAATTTGATATAACAAATATTCTTTTTAATAAGAAATTGATAAAAGTATGTAATTTTCGACTATTGTTTGAAATTAAAAATTTGTCGAAACATATTCATTATAGATCTCAAATCGTAGATATTAGCGAAGATATTATTTTGGTGAAGTCGGAATTATTTTTGGATAAACATATTTTTATAAATTCAGATTACAAACCGGAGAAAAAGGATGGAATTGATGTATGATAACAAATATTATTTTTTAATAAGAATTTGATAAAAGCATTTAATTTTCGACTATTATTTAAAAATAAAATTTTGTCGAAAAATATTCACTATGGATGTCAAATCGTAGATATTAAGGAAAAGATTATTTTGGTGTGAATACGGAATTATATTTTGATAAGCATATTTTTATAAATTCAGATTACGAAAACATGAGAAAAAGATGGAATAGATGTCGTAGATTTAAAAAGTTGTAAGTAACATGGATTGTATATTTACAACGTATTTATTGAAAATTTTCAAATTGGTCCCAAAATCTGGACTCAATTGAACAATAAATAGTTCAAAATTGAATAATTTACTCAAGTTTTTGTGCTTATTAACATGCTCCTTTCCCCCTTTCCATGCTCCTTTCCCCCTTTCCATCGTGTTGTCTCTTGTGGTTGTACTAATGGAAGCTCCAACCTTAATTTTTTTTGTTACGAGTATATCAGAAGACCAGCATATACAGACAAATCGGACAAACATATTGATTAGGTCTCTTACGCCTAAGAACCAGAAAACTGATGCAAAAGATGGCAAAGCTGCCTCAGGTTCTAGGAAACGGTAATAGATTCTACTGTAGTTATATTACTCCATAAATATTTACATGGTTGGTTTAATATTCCTCTAACTGCAATGTTCCAGAGCTGCTGAGAAAGCATTGGATAGTAATTAGTAAGGCTGCAGGAAAGAATGCCATGAGCGCTCAATTTGAGATATATGCTCACGTTGTGCTGTAGAAGTCTGATTGTTTACGAATGAAATTGCAGAGTCTTTCTTTTTCATTTATATAACAAGAAGGATTCTCTCTAGAGCTATACTATATCATGATCAGAAAAATTAACCTTTGAAAATGGGTTTCATTGTGTTTTGTTTATTTGACTCTTGAAGCTTGATTAAAAAGTTAATTAAAACACTCAAGTCTTTATATATATATTGTCCAAATTATCTATTGTTAGTAAGCTAATGTCATGTGGATAATGTTTTCTCCATGTGTAGAGGGTTCATCAAGCTTGCTTCCTAGAGATCTGCATAGTTTGACAGTGGAGAATATATATTCGCGTTCTCCTAGCTAAGGGAGAGAGTCAGAGAGGTCTATCTGTGAAAGGGAGAAAGGAGACTCTATGCAATCGACAATGGAGATGCCATAATGATTCCAAATTCCCCTGTTTAAAGGTGGTCATTTTTCCCTTTACTGAGTTCTTCTGAATTTTATCTTAACTTCTGAAGCTAACTTATGAATTTAGATAAAGTTACTGGTGGGGACTTGAGTAATACGTCTGTAAGCATTGAAATTTAAGTTATAATTAAGTTAATCGGTTCATCCGTTCATGAATTATTGGTTTCCTAATTTGCAAAAGCAGGATAGAAATCGACTTGCAGGTAAACTTACTCTCCCTAATTTCTGTTTCATGTTGCTAAATGATCTGTGTGTGAAGACCCTAACTAAGACAAGAGCAGCACAAAGATGTTGGACATAGCTAAGGCACGGGAACAAGCTAATGAATGCAGCCTGATGTTTGAGATATGGTTATGCCCCAGAGTGCAAGAACTACGACTAGGATGATCTGTGTATATATGAAGACGCTTGGCGGACCTTTCCATGAGGTAACCTACGGAAAATGATGTTACTGGTTTTTTTCTTTGGTATTTCCTTTCTATACATCAAAAGGGATATATTTGTTTAGGCATGGTACGATCTATGTTTAAATCAGAAAAGGAATACAAAACTTAATTGTAAGAGCAAACACTAAATTGGCCTGAATGGCATTACATTACAGCTCCAGAACTTACATTTTGGTGTGTTTCCTTTGTCTTCAAGTCCGTAGACCACATGTAAGCTAAAAATACAATGGTCTCTCTAAGAGTTATCTATCGACCTTATAGTTCTTAATTAAATTCTATCACCTTGATGTTCATTTTCGGGCTATTGGTCTTACACTACTCTTTTATTTTGACCAAATCATCCCATGTATAGATAAACACCATGAAGAACAACTTCTTACTATGATTGTGAGCTTTCACTTCAATCTGCATAATTTTCACAGTAATTGTTGCCCTATTGCCATCTGCTCCTGGGTAAGCTACATTAGATTCTAGATTATGTTAACCGTTTGCCCCCTGCTTGTGTGAACTTGCCAACATTGTTACCATTCAACTTTTATTTTTATTGAATTCTAAAAAGAGTAGCTAAAAAAATGTATGTGCAGAAGTGAGAGGTACTATTCTACAAACTAATTATCGTCTTTTGTTTCTTTATCTGTTTGTGAGTCTCTAGGTAGTTGTCCGCCTCTGTATACTCAATGGTATTGGAGATGACCATGATGTGACCTTACCAAAATTTCCTTGATTTGAAAGGATATTAAGCTTGTCTATTCATGTATTTAGATTTTTGGAGTTAGGGAAGAACTCAAGTTGCATCAAGTAAGGTAAATTGTAAAATAGATAGATTCTTGATGTGTTTAGTTTATGAGTTCCCCACTGTATTTTTACGGTTTGCTAATTTATAAACCTCTTCGAACTGGATATTTTCCAATGGTTACACTTGCGTAGTAAGGCCGGCTCTCGTAACAAACGTTATAGTCTGATTATGTTTTGATGGATTCATGCTGATTGTTGTGGTTTACAAACTCTAGCAGTGGAGGAAATCTTTCAAAAGTATTTGTTTCTTATTTGGTTACTTAAACATACTGGTATAATCAATCAAGACGCCATAGGATGTAGCAATTTAGGTTTGCAACAGTGGCACGCTGAATTATGCAGAGAACAACTAAGATTCATATTCAATTAATGTGCAATTTAGAAAAAAGAAAATGATGGAAGAAGAAGGGTTACATGAGAATTAGTGAAAGAGATTTGGAATAGAGCAGCTAATGCTACCACCACACAGCATGAGGATAATATTACGACCCAAGAGAGTAATAACATTGATTGGAACACAAAAGATGAGCTCGAAATTGACTCGTGGATTGTGGAAAATGAGGGTTTCAAGTTCAGCACTGGCATTGAAAAAACAGAATCAAACTATATTTATGTTTAAAGGAAAAAGTAAGCTTGAGAGAGTCTTTGTTTTAATCCGTTTATCTTGGTTTTCTTTCCATTATTTTAGCGAAATGTTATATTAGATGTTGAACCTGTAACATTTTTGTGCATATAGGTCAGACTGGAACAGTTTCGGATACTCAAACGTTGGGATGAGGTCTATTTTGAAAAAAACGGAGTTGTTAAATGTCGGTTTTGTTGTGAACCTTGAATTTTGTTTTGCTTGTCCTGATCCGATCAAATCGAGATCGCATTGATTGTTTCTATGCTTTCTGGATTTGTTGATTTTATGTTTGATGGCATACCGTGGAACTTAGGTTCACACCAGTGGTAAATAAAGATATGCATGTGGAGACCAACTGAGATCGAACTTATAGATGTGCAAGTTGTAAAAAGCAAATGATGTGAGAAGAAGGGTTACATGAGTTGAGTGAATAAATGCAGTTGGAATAAAAGAGCTAAACTTATCGCGGTGAAGTTGGCATTATATGTCTCATTACTTTACACGTAAAGGGAATTGCTCATATATATACTATCTACATTTTGCAGGATGGTGACACAGTGAGCCAAGAGACTAATAGCATTGATTTAGAACATGGAAGACGAGCTTGAGTTTGACTTGTTGTGAGCAATATGTGGCTTCAACTTCAGCAACGGTAAAGATATAAATGCAATACTGGACTAATTACCTAGACTTATGATAGAAAAGGAGTATATTTTAATTACTTTCTGGTGATGGGATTTCCAATCCCCTTTGTAACTAAAGCATTAGAGAAACAAGGTCAGTCTGTTGCTCTCCTGTTTACTTTCTAACAGCCTTTATTTTTCCTCCCACGTTGTGCCACCATGTTTGCAGCAAAAAAAACAAACGGTAGTAGCTGAGGGGATTTGATTTATTTCAATTTCAACTAAATTAAGGGATCCTCTTGCAAATTAGATATCCCCACCGCATCGACTAGATGATATCTACTACAATAAGGTTTGTGCTTCAATTTATCTTCTACCTATACAAAGCTTGATCAATAGTGTATTGGTTACTTGCTTGTAGAAGACAGTGTACATTGTTGTCTTTCTTCCGTACGGTTATTGCTTATTAGAGTTTAGGTGGGGGTGAGATTGGATCAATGTTGCTTATATTCAGTTAAATTTCGGTGGTAGCTTGGTAACAAGTGTTTAGTCTTTTATGTATTCTGATTAATGTGCTATCAAAATTATTAAATAAATTGTCCATATAAGTACGTTAGACATCCTGGTAGGTAATCAGGAAGTACTATGCATATTTAGAGTTAATGGTGGACTGCAGTGTGGGGTTGATTTTGATTAGACAAATTTTAAGTACACCACTTTCTCTACTTTGATCTCTAACTAGGCAGCTAGCTACGAATAATTGTAATCTTGTTAATGTCTATGCCAGGATTTCTGGGTGGAGCCAATTCCCAGCTAGACTGCATCTCAATGACAATAAACAAGGCACAAGGACAAACACTTGACAGGGCCGGGATATATCTACCAGAACCTGTAACTCGCATGGTCATCTATACTATATGTTGCATTGTCCAGAGGAGGAAATTTTTTAGAAGCAATCAAAGTTTACATAAGGCACCCAGCAGTGTATTAATACACAACCAATATTGATTCCCGATAGTTCAGCGTATTCATTGTAATCATTGATTGTGTAGAAGTACGTACACTGGGAACCGCGTAATTACTAGTAACTCAATATGTCCCTTTTGTCCGTCTGACTTTCTCACCAAGTAAACTGTTAGCTCAAGCAGTTTATAGCCTTACAGAAAATCCAGTAGAAATCGAAGTACTAAGTGACAGTTTGGACTTTGGAGAGCTTCTAAAAGGCCTAGGACTCCAGTTCTAGTATGCTATGTCGGAAACTTGCTTCTGGTTCCAACAAATAATTAAATAAACTCAGGAGAAAAAGTGTTATTATTATTCTTTTTTTAATAAACGGAACTCAATAAATAATGAATTAAAGTTCTACAAAATATTAGTGGGCATCTGAGAAACAATCAGGGCTCTCACTCCTCTATCTATAGCAAAACTAATCCTAGCAAAAATGAAAGGAGCAGCACGTGCTCTAGCATCCTGAGTTAAAGAGACACCCCGAACTCTGCTCAACAAAGCAACAGTATCAGCGTCCAACTCTCCAAGTGACGAGAAAGAGAAAGGCAGAAACCCATACCCTTTACCAGCACACAAATCCCGATACTTCGCACACTTGCGCTTGGTTGCCTCAACAACCACCTGCCCAGGCACAAAATCGGATAACCCAGAACGAGTCAGGGGAGAAGACCATGTAAGATCAACACATACATCCCGCCCCTGATCCCAAGCATAAAGGAGCAAGTCTGCAGGGCGAAGAGATCTGCCACTCTCATCAACCAAACGAATATCCAACTCTTTACTAGCGGAAATGTCATATCGACAATAAATATCCAAGAGAGTGTCAAGCACAAGGTTGTGTCCGTGCTTATTATTATTATTATTATTATTATTATTATTATTATTATTATTATTATTATTATTATTATTATTATTATTACTATTATTATTATTATTATTATTATTATTATCATCATTATCAGAGTATTAGCAATGTTATTAGAGTATTCGTGATGATAGGCAAGTTATCTATTAGAGTTCAGTCAAATTAGGATGTTACCAAATATGAAGTAGGAGTTCTTCTTTGTAAGAGATTTTGAGGTTTGTTATCCAGCAGTAGTCAGGAATTAGTCTAGTTCGCTCATAGGAGCTGGTTTCGCTCTTCTGGGTGGTTCGTCTCTTCGGAGATTGGTGTCTTTACTTTATTTATGATTATATCTATAAATCTATAGAAAAGTAGATATTGCTGCACCAAAAATCCCATATTTATTTCCTCTGCTCTATCAATTTATTACTTTTGGATTATAAATGAATTGAAAAACAAAATGTGGAAGTGTTGAAGGGCTCCTGACTGCAGCAGTACAATTTAGCACCGTAAGGAGAGATCTGTAACTACATCTTGATGTATTGCTTTGCTAATATGTTTTAGTGACATACGAGTCTTTTCAAGATAACTTTAACATAATTTAGCAATTTACACAATCTTCACTAACAAAATAGCACAACCGGATGATGCACAAAAGATTCACGCAGCTGTTCCATTTTAGGATAACACAGGCATTTACCCAATGCCACTTCAATTAATCCAACTAGGCAGATTCTGAGTCACAAGCGGCCTTTGATGAATTGTGAGGGCATCATGTTCCATCCAATTTTAGAAAACAACTCTGCCAAAATTGCCTTAACTAGTAGCTTGGCTACCTTGACATTGGCACCTAAAAGCAATACCTTTTGGTCAAATTTCCAAGAGTTCTATGTATACTTAGTCAAGTCAACAGGCCCCCCAAATCCTCTTGGTATACGCATAACTCAAAGAAAGATGGTGTATAGTTTCATTAGCAGTATGACCCAAAACATTCCTCATCAACATTTGTGGCAAGTCACTGCCATAAAGATAAGGCACGGTGCTAGGTGTAGCTGAATTATTCACTAACAATTCTCTCAAGCAATCGGCAATCTTTAGGTGCAGCATGCCTTAAAATTTGGTAAGCATGGGCACCTACATTCTCGTAACATCCCTTGTTGTCAACTTTTCATCATCGAACCCACATTTTATCCGCCTTGGAAGCCAAAGCCCATAACAACTTGGGAGCACAAGTTTTATTACACATCTCCAATTGCATCAGATTCAGTCCTCCAGATACTCGTAGTTGGCATATGCTTTTCCCAAGCTACCTAGGGTTTATTAGATTCATTTACCTCTCCTGTCCATAAGAACTTTCTAAAAGCAGCCTCCATAGCTTTCACACTTTCATAGGTTATAATAATTGCTGACTCCAATAGTTGCTTGAATAGAAAGTAATACACTCCGAATAAGCTGTGCCAGTCCCATAATAAGCATCTTAACTGTCGAATTCCTTTTCCACCCCAGCATTTCTCCAATACAGATCAGTACTACTGAGACATGGAGTCTTATCAGTTACATGTATCCCTAAATACCTAAATGACATTATCCCTTCAGGGAACTATACTACGATATATTAGGAACTATATGTGGTTAATTTACTTTTCCCCCAAAGTTACAGGAACATGTGCATGATGTACTCTCCACCAGAATCCAATACCATGTTAGATTTTGGCGCCAAAATGCACGTCTAGTGTAGAATACATCTAAAAAATAGTTAAAGAATATATTTGAATTTCTTTTATGAGTAAATCGGAGAGCTTATCACACAAGCTTTAGTAATTTGGCATGCTCTATTTTCTTTACGTGTTGCCTTGTACTCTTATCATAACAATTCCCTTTCTTTTGAATTTTAGGAACACTGTTGGTGGTGATCCACGTTGGTGCTGCACATATCTGCTTGCTCCATCTGATCCTTTATTTACAAAAATCGGGGAGGCATTTATTCGGCAGCAGATCAAAGGTACAATGACTTGATTGCGAACAGACGTCAAAGAATGATTAGAGAAAAATTAGGATATTGATTGGACGGGTAATGGGGGGGGGCGGATAAATGATGATGGACGAATTAAATCAACGTTAGCAAGCAGAAAGTCTTCTCCAAAAGAGTACATAACTCAATACATCCACTTGAAGCATCACATGACTACAAACCGTAAAACATTTACAAAACATTTGTCATGATTTGGCAAGGTACGGGTCCAAGTAGTTTAGAGAATCTCCTGAGATATGACAAATCTCTTTCCATCTTTTCATTTCTCTCAGACTTTGTCTTTTTGGTATAATGGTATGAAATGGTATAGAAATGGATGTTCAATATATTTTTCTATGGAGTTTTGGCATTACAATTATTTTCCAATGCTTATGCGCAAATCCTATTGGATAAATTTACAAGGCTTTGCTAATCCTTTCTATTTCCTTGATCTTCTCTTTTGCTGTTGAGAAGTATTGCATTGATATCTATATGATCATTCCAAACTCATGTAATAGGTCATGTATCAATGGACCTTTTTTTGCCGCGTATCTTGATTTCTTAGGTGAAGTACTTGAATATATTCCACACATAATCCACCAGGTTCATTATGATACTCTCTAGTTCCCAGATAAACAATCTGAATACATCTTTATATGTTTACAATGTTGTTTTAGAACTGTAACCTGTAAACCTAGTTTACCTGAATCCATTTACTATTTCTCTGGCATCTCTATTTATTGCAGAGTATGGAGATGTGACAGACATTTACAGCTGGTATTCCCCATCATTCTACTTGATACAATGCTTCTTCTGTCATTCAGCAAATATTTTCTAGATAAGACGAATCACCAATAAAGTCTTTGAAGAAATTGCAAACCGCTGATAACATGAAACATAATCAGGGATGTTCTTGTACACCGAGACCTCATAACATCCCTATGACATATGCATTGATTAAACAATGGTTTCTTATAGCTTGAATATGGGATGTTGGTGTTGCTCCATTGCTAAAGTTAATTTGGATCTCTGCATTCTAACTGACCAATGGGTATGCCAGTAAAATTTATTTAAAAAGTGTAAAGACTAAAGACATACTGTTTACTGTGCCTGTAACCATCTCAAGATGTTCAGTGCTTGCTTTTGCTTCTTTTAATGAGAACAATTTTTCATGGTTTGCAGTGACACATTTAATGAAAACTTGCCACCTTCGAGTGACCCCAGATACATCTCTTCTCTTGGTTCTGCAGTTTATACAGCTATGTCTAAAGCTGACAAAGATGCAGTGTGGCTAATGCAAGTATGCAGCAAATCTTATCTCCTTCGGACAGCCTTCCTTTTCTCTATTTATTCTGTAAATGTTAATCCCGGTGTTCATTGATACCATTATGTGGCTCATCTGGGAAATGTTATCTTTTAGCTCCTGACTCATTATGCATAGGGGGTGAGAGACTGAAACACATCATATACCAGGATACAAGTTTAAGTGAGCACTAGAAATTGCTTTGCATAAGAGCCAATGAACCATTACTTTTTGTAGTGGTTGAATCCTATTAGTGGTTTCTTTTTTGTTCCTGTTGAAGCAAAAAAAAATTAAATATCTTGTCAATTAATCTCTCTGTTCCATTACAAACGTGTCGTTTGACCTTTTTTTCATGATTTCTCAGAAACCTAGATTAGGAAGAATATAGTACAAGTGGGGTGTTGATCAAGTAAAGAATAAATCATGTAAGTGGGTACTTTTCAAATAAAGAATGAGTAAAGATTTGATGAAGTGTGGTAAAGTTATACATAAACGTGTTTCAGGAGGATAATGGTATTTCCAGAAATAGAATGTCTTGGGATGAAGGATACCCAACATGGAAAATGACACGTTTGTAATGGGAGACAGTACTTGTGCTATTTTGCTTCCACGATATTATGATGTGTAGTTTTGGAAGGATATTAATGTCCTAGATTATGTGCATAGGCCTTTAAGGGCGTGTGCAGCTCCAATTTTAATGTTTTGTTATCTTCAGGGTTGGCTGTTCTACTCAGAATCATCATTTTGGAAACCGCCACAGATGAAAGTAAGTGGTACTACCAGAGTAATAGCAAATACCTTCTTTTTCTGCTTTCATGACATGCATTTAGGCCTATCCCTTTCATTTCTATGTTTGGTCTGCACAACGGCTTGTTGTTTCTCTCCTAGTCTTCTACATGATGTGTAGGATTGTTGGTTTCATAGAACCATCTCGATATTTTTTCTATTTCCCTGTCCATCAACCTGTAAGGTTTTTCAATTGTAGAATTAGATTTTGCTTTCTGAATTCAGGACAAATGCAAAGATAACCTCAACACTTTTATTATTATGTCTAATAACACCAACTACCCTAAAATTGTAAATAAATTAGACGTTCAGAAATTTAAAGTTCTTTCATTTCTACTTTGGGGCCCCCAACTACTTTTCGCTGGATTAAATGCTTATGTGGGCACTTTGGTCTGTTAAACGTACTTAATTCTACAGGTGCCGGATGCTTGTAAATTCGTTTCCGCGGAATATGTTCTTTGCCTACAGTCTGCTTAATTCTAGCATACTTGAAATCTGTATGGAGCTCATTTTTATTGATTTAGTTAATGTCTGACAGGCACTTCTACATTCTGTTCCATTTGGCAAGATGATAGTGCTCGATCTATTTGCTGAGGCCAAACCTATTTGGAAGTCTTCATCTCAATTTTATGACACTCCTTATATATGGCATGTAAACTGTTCACTACTTACCCATCTTTTACTATAAATGAGCTACAGATATACATTATTGTTTCGTTGTCCTATTCTCCATTGTATATATGTATAATTTTTTGCTTGTGGCATGTTAAAAGGTGTATCGTGTCACAGGTGTATGCTGCATAATTTTGGAGGAAATATAGAAATGTACGGCATCTTAGATTCAGTAGCTTCAGGACCTATCGATGCACGTACCAGTCAGAATTCAACAATGGTATGTTTTACTTTGGATGAGTAACTCCCAATGGAGTTAAATACTTTAATTTAAGTGTAAAAAGTACAGTGTTAACTGCATCTGCTAGTATGGGAGTATTCTTTTTATGATTACAACGAGATAATTTGTTGTTTGCAAATCCTACTGCTAGTGTCGATTCCAGTTTCTTTCACTGTTATATGCTTCTTTTAAGGGCAGGTTGGTGTTGGCATGTGCATGGAAGGGATAGAACAAAATCCTGTTGTATATGAACTAATGTCTGAAATGGCTTTTCGGAGTCAGCCATTTCGAGTTGAGGTAATCCATAATTTGAATTTCGCATTCCAATTCCATCAATCAACACAAGATCCTTCTGAGCAGCTTTCTACTATTTAATGGGAAGCCTGGACAGCGAAATGCAACTTGGTTCACTTCCCCTCCAACCATTAGGTCGGGGTTCGAGTAACCAAGGCCCAAGGGGTTAAATGGCAACCATAATTGATCCCCTCTGCCGCTTCAAAAATAATAAAAAAAATAAAATAATGGGAAGCCTGCTATGTGTGACAAATTAGTGTAACATAGACATAGCCAGCTTTACTACGATTTCATCTGTTGTGCAATTTTAATTGCAGGACTGGTTGACAACATACTCTCATAGAAGATATGGTAAAGCTGTTAACCAAGTAGAGGCTGCATGGAAAATCTTGCATCGCACAGTATATAATTGCACAGATGGAATTGCTGTACGTATTAATTATCTGTGTACTGGCATTTATTTGTTATTTTAGTATTTTCCTCATACCACCAAACTATATTCGTTCTCAAATCAACTTGGGCAGGACCATAACAGAGACTACATAGTAGAATTTCCTGATTGGAGTCCAGCAGTGGATGCACAAAGGCATAAATTTTCGAGACAGCAAAAGGGAAGATATTTTCTTCATGAAACTAGCTCTGGTTTGCCTAAGCCTCACTTATGGTATGATAATAGGGATTCTGTCATGGCCTTGAAGCTATTCCTTGATGCTGGAAATGAACTTGCTGAAAGTCCAACATACCGGTAAAGTTTACATCGTATTAATTTCAATATGTTCTGGACATTCCAAAACTAAGATGCCTTATTTTATTGTGATTGGCTTTCATAAGATGGGATACTTCTTATTTCAAAACTGTACAATTTGTGATATCCCACTCCCATCCATTTAAAATATGTCCAATATTTCTAGATATTAGATGCTGCAGTGCGCATATTGTTGGTAATAACTGAAAGTAGATGCAAAAAATGACCCGTGTACTGGAGTCTTTGTGGAACACAGTTAGGAATATAACTTCCAAGTTTAAGAGTTGCTTTTTTCCCCTTTCCCTTCTCTTCAACATAAAGGGTGGGTTTGTAAAGCCGTTGGAGGTTTTCTCACTAATTTTAGTGCCACATAGACGTGACAAAAACTTTGCTTATTACGGCAGGTATGATTTGGTTGACTTAACTAGGCAATCCCTATCAAAACTTGCAAACCAGGTTTATTTGGATGCAGTATACGCGTTCCAGAAAAAAGATGCTAAAGCTCTAAACATAAATGCTCAGAAATTCTTACAATTCATAAAAGACATCGACAATCTTCTTGCTGCGGATGATAACTTTCTACTTGGACCTTGGCTCGAAAGTGCGAAAAAATTAGCAGTGAATTCTGAGGAGATGGAACAGGTGAAAACTCTTTTCCTTTGACTCCTAAATGAGTCTGACACTATGATCTTATGCAGTTAGTAAATGATATCAAGAGCCACTTAGAAGTTAGAAGGCTTCATTATAAGAGATTAGCTCCATCTTTGGGAGTTTTTTTTTTCCTGTTTAATAAATGTGAAACTTTGTGGGAGTTGATAGTATAGTTGTAAATCGGATTTACAGCAATATGAATGTAGTGTAAGCTATTTTGAGGCTCGTTTTATTGGGGACATGGAACTTGGAAGCTATTTTTAAATGCATACTTGTGTTACTTATCAAGATAATCATTTGAGCAGATACTACCAATGCCTTGAAAATAAAGTTTTGTAGTCTTGTTTATATTACATAAAGTGACTAGTATTCTCCTCCTTTTGCATTCAATTCCAGTCCCCTGCAAATCATATTCTATTGCGTGTTCTAATAACTTGTGGTTGATATAGTACGAGTGGAACGCAAGGACACAGGTAACAATGTGGTACGACACCACTAAACAGGAACAAAGCAAACTTCATGACTATGGTATGTCAATATTTCTCTTCTTTATGCTCGAGAAAAAGTAAAGTAGCTTTGCGGTGTTTCTTACACTGACTGTCATTGCCATCTTCCAGCAAACAAGTTTTGGAGCGGACTGTTGGAAGCATACTATCTTCCACGTGCGTCGATGTATTTTAAACGAATGTCACACAGTTTGAAAGCAAACGAAGATTTCAAGTTAGGGGAATGGAGAAAAGAGTGGATTGCATTCTCTAGCAAGTGGCAAGCTGGTAAGGAAATTTACCCTGTCAAGGCCAGGGGGGACGCTGTTGCCATTGCTAAGGATCTATATCACAAGTATCTTACTTGAATACACCAGTAACTTGAGTTGTGTTCAATATGGGAAATATGGAAGTTCTCATTGCTTTTGCAGAATAAAGTCTGGATGATTAATGGTTTGAATCCGTTTTTTTGTTAAGTCAATATTTTCCTATATAAACAGGAAAAAAAAATGTAATAAATACTCGGAAAATATAAAAAACTACCCCCGGTATGACGTCCCATTACATTTTTGCCTCTTAGACTAACAATAACATAATACAAAAACTTGAGAAAGACCACTTATTTGTGGACTTTTCAAAAAGACTACCTAATAATATCATAATATGCGATGTTATCAATATAATGTCTAATGTTACTAATATTACTAATATGACATATTAGTAACAATGAATATTGTATTGATAACATTGTATATTATGATGCCATTAGGTGTATTTTTAAAAAGTCCACAAATAAGATAACATATTGGTAACATTGGACATTGTATTGATAACATTGCATATTATGATGCCAGTAAGTGATCTTTTTGAAAAGTCCACTAATAAGTGGTTTTTCCCAAGTTTTTCTCCATAATAGTTACAACCTAACAAAACAATTACATTTTGGTCCAAAATTCAAAATCTGATATTACAACTAAACAGAGAACTACTAAATAGATTAAAATGCAATATCTACTTTCCCTTCAAACTTTAACCTTATATTCAATTGATTCCAAAACATTTCACCTTTCTAACATTTCTTCTTCAACTTTTTTTTTGTACTTTTTCCATGGAAGCACAAAGCTTGGTTGAATATTCGAGCTTCCATGGTGGAACCTCGAAACTTCCATGGCGGAATCTCCAAACTGTTAGAAGCTCGAAGCTCCATGGCGGAATATTCGAGTTTGTATTTCTTCAAACTTCTATCTTTTTTTTTTTAATTCATTTGTGATCTGGAGCTCGAAGCTCCAAATCTGAGCTTCCACGGCGGAAGCTTCCAAGCTTCCATGGAGGAAAAATTAAAAAAAAACATTATAAAATATTAAATTAGAAAATTAGAAAGATTAATGTAATTATAATATTGTAAAAATGAATTTAAATAATATTAGTGGAATAATTAATAGAGGTTAAAAGATAAATTGAATATATAAAGTTAAATTGAAATAATAAAGTTATGATTATAAAGTAGAGGGGTTAAAATTGAATTATTAGAATTTGGGTTACAAAAAT
>JAYMSL010001700.1:0-16274 GCA_036897195.1 Plantago coronopus
CTATTTGTTAACTGACTAGTATGCCCTTTCCTAAAAATAGTAAATATACCTTTTCAATTGAAAAAACTATCTACACGGATATAATGACTAAATTTAGACATATAAAAGATGCATGATAATTTCAAACTCCAAGTAGCATGCTGCATGCATCAATTTTATTTTTTTGAGCTAGCATCATAAAATTAAATATTACTGCTTAAACTTCCAAGAGCAAGCAACAAATACAAATAATTCAACCTCATTTTGGTGGGTGTTTTTTTAGGGATAACGTTATACATGGATTCTAAACCATGATATATGTCGATGTTCTAATAGTTGATGCATGTTCATATTTTGATACTTGTTTTTCAATGATGCATGTTCATATTTTGTTCCTTGTTTTATAGTAGATGCTTGTTTTTTTAAGGATGCATGTTCATTTTTTGGTATTTGTTACGTTTTATAAATTCTTCTTTTATAGATGTTCATCGGTGATGCATACTCATATTTTGCTAAAAAAAAATAATATTATTTTTTTCTTGTTAAGTGATACTCATAATTTAGTTTTGTTTTACAATAGAAATTATTTACGCGAATATTCCTCTATAATCTTTCCAAAAGTCTAAACACATTAAGATACTTGTAAATTGTAATATTTTTCAAGAACAGAGCTAACAAAACTCCAAGTAGCATGATGCATGCATCAATTTAAATTTACACTGACATTTCCATCCTAATAAAGTATACCGGCAAAAAATGTTTCTGGCGAAATGACTAGAGATGGTGCTTGATATATATGTGCAGTAGGAATGATAGATTAGAGGGGAGTTTGTCTATTTGAGTCAAATGTTTTGAGTTATGAGTAAAACAAGGGAGGTTTGTTATACGAAAATTTACTAAATTTAGATATATCACTAATTTGCAAAACGTTTTCACTAATTTACAATATGTTTTTTTTTATGTATTATTAAGTTGTAAGAAAGTTTTGAAAGTAGCACTATTTCATAATTTTCTCTTCTTTATAATATTTTCAGCAGAGAAACTCCATAGCTAGGTTAGAATTCAAGAACTCACTTCTTGAATTAGAGCTTGGTTCTTCGTGTTAGAATTCGACTTGTGAATTAAACACCGACTCATGGCAGGATATTGATTGGAGAAACTAAATATAGTTCGGTTTGGATTTCAACCCTAGCTTGGGTATTATGATCTCTTATTACTATTTTTGTTGTTTTTCTATACTTGCTATGTACTATTTATGTTACAATAATAAAGATACAAGTCCTTGGAAATTAGTTGAAGACATCAAATTTAATTGTTGGAATTGGTTTGTAGCCCAAGGGAATGTGTTGGGTAGGAATAATTACATTGACTGGCAATTAGAACCAATATTATGTTTGCAAAGATGAATTATGGAGCAGGGCTATGTAACTGTTTGGTGTGGTGCGGGATTTTTTTGATAGATACTAATTGAACAGGTAATATAGTGAAGAGGGAGACTAATGTAAGATTCGTTCTTATTTCTTACTGCTGATCGGTGTGGTGGTTTGATGGAGCCATGTCGCGGATCTTCATGAGCTTTATAAGGGTGTGTGGTTGGGGCATTAGACTAGCGTAGCTTTGTATTAGTACATTTTGTAATGTGCCCTTGAGATGGGTTCGGTGTTGGGTAGTATGTAATTAGATTCATAATGTAATGGTGTGGAGGGTTAAGAGCATCCGGGATCTCGTTGTGCTCTTTTTTCCTCGTAGGAGTTTTGTCCCATTTGGGTTTTCTCCTTCGAGGTTTTTAAGGAGGCAAGGGGTTTCAGGTTCGTCTATGCTCTTAGCCGAGGAGGAGGGAGGTGTAGTTGTGAGGCTTTGGATCGTTTGGGAAAGTGAGGCAGTTGATGCTTAGCTTTCATGTGTATATTATTTAATCACTAAAATATAATAATAAACCTTTTTGCTGTTTCAAAAAAAAAAACTATTCATATCAATCCATCGTGAGAATGTCGAATTGCATGAGTAGCTAAGTCTAGTATAGGAGCGATGTAGGAAGGTATATTTGCTCAAGGGAGACTCGTTTGTGAATGACTAGGGTTTTATGATTTGGATAATTCGATTGCATGATTCGTGCTAATTACCTATCTTCGAAAACGTTTCATCGTTTGGTTAATGATTTCATTCTCGTATTTTCCTTATCGTATGTTTAGTAGAATTGACAACTCTGGTTTTATTCATGCTAGTAAGTGAGATGCTAGTAGCATTAGTAGGTGACATGCTAATGTATTTATTTAACCCTGCAATAGCTGTGCTAACTCCAATATCATATGTTGTTCTAGCCCCAATATCTAAGATTGTATTGTCATTCGCATTCTAGAATCTGCCTAAGTCATAAAGTACTGGAATACATCGCATCTGTCTTTTATCTCAAGTTAGTCGCCGAGTCTAATAAAGCTTTTAGTTCTGATTTCTGCCTAGTGTTAGCTTAATTAGTTTAATTAATCGTAAATAATCCAACCAACTTGTGTTCAGTCTGCTAGTTATCTGTTCACGCGTTAGTTGATTGAAGCTTGATTGAATTCTTAGAGATCGACCTATGGGATCAACTTTCCACTGTTCTAATTGAGAATTGTGGTAAGCTAATCCGGCAACTACAAATTTATTTGTTGACCAAAACGACGTTCATCACTTATTTTTCCACTACTTTATTCAATCGTTCTCTTAATTTATCATCCAGATTCAATTTTTTCACACAATAGTATCACAAACTAATTATTTTATTAATATTTCTAAATTCTAAAGTAAGAGCTTAGGATATATTAAAATACCCAGTCCCGGACCTATACTATAGTATGGAGGCCTTATACGAAAATTTGAAAATAGGCCCCTATATATAACAAAAAAATTCATACAATAACAAGCCATATATATCTCAAAATAAATTAACGCATCTATAATAAAAAAATAAGTCAAATGTCAAAATGGAAAGTTTCATGTATAATATTAAATTTATTAACCTACAATAGTATATTCTTTTTATGTAAGTCTCTCTACATTTAAAGGGTCATTAGTTGGGACCACCAGAAATTCGGGGAACTTAAGCGGTTGCATTGCCCCTATGGACTCAGGTCCGGCCTGCACCAGGGGAGTAGAGTGAATTGGTTCGGACTTGTTAAGATTGAAGAGTACCGTTCTGATATTTTATCAAGTCCTTACTAACTCGCACACTAATTCCTCAATTGTTCACTTCTCTAACCCTGTCAGTTAACTCAGATGCGTAACCTGTTCGATGAAATGCCCCAATTAGCTATCTTACAGAATCACCAAGATTACATATTTGAAAGCTAACAAGTTCCATTAACATTAAAACTGTAACCTGTACACTCTTGAGATTGGAATCTTTATGTGGTAAAGGTCATGGTGTTGTGCAATGTTGGCATCCTGTTTAAGTGCCTCAGAATCTTCTCTGCCATTTCCCTGGTGCAGTCGTCTCCGTGGTGGAACGCGCTCACCAGTGTACTGGGGAGCAACCTGTCCTGCGATATGCTGGAAAAAGATTCATCCCCGCCTTTCGTCAAGAACTTCTCGATCACCCAGAACGCTTTTTGCCACAAGGCCTCTTCTTTATGCTCCTTCAATGCATTCAGCACGTGTTGGATCGTGTGCTTCTCGCTCAACAAGCTCAGGCTCTTCTCTACATTCACCACGTTGTCATCCAACAACGTTGATAAAGCTGACAAAGCTGCCTGGATGACTTCCACGTTCTCATGGTCCATGCAAGCCAATAGCCTCTCCACAGCCTCTGCGTCCAGCAAGCAGAATGTTTCTTGAGAAGAGCAAACCCCTCCGTGAATGGGGCACAGTGAGGAGTTTTTGTCTTTTGACAAGTTGATTGATATGCATTTCTTGAAAAGGAAGATTTTTAGGATCTTGGTCTTTTTCCAGCGAGGTGGTCGTGATAAGACGGTAGACTGTTTTGACAGATTCGTCAATCCTACTGCAGATAACTTTTGAACCTCATCGGTGAACGATCTTGTTAACAATTCTGTCAAGACTGACGTAAAATCGTACGTCCTTGCAGTAAGTAGTATCTGATGGTCGTACATCGTCGTTGTCAATCTGCAAACGATTCCCACCAGGCCTTCAAAATAGGCACTTGCGTGCCTGCTTGATCGTGTTCCAGTTCTCTGTATTTGGTTTATGTGTCTCATAACTATTGGAACTATGTTGCTGTTAACCACGGCTAAGTTGAGCGTCAGATTCTGATGGGGAAGCTTTGCCAGGAAGATGGCCGAAACTGCGTCCTTTTCTGTTACTCTGGTAATTTCACTTAGATCCCGGATGAGATTCTCGGGCTGGCCTCTGGTTTTGCACAATCTGTCTGATAATGTGTGCCCCATGAAGGCTGAGAGTGTCGTTAGTAGTTTGATAGATGCAACGCCAAGTTCCTCATTTGGAGTATTGATTAATTCGATCAAACTGTAACTAGCTTCGGTCTCTTTGAGTACAGAAATAACCGTACCTGATGCTCTAGGAAACTTGATCAAGCATAGCATTATACGAATGAGGTTGATGTTCAAGTCATCCGGGGTTGAGTTCTTGATCGTGCCAATGATGTTGTAGACGATATAGTCGGAAGAAATAGTGTGGCCATGTGTGTTCACTTGGAAATTTTCAAGCTCGGCTCCAGACTCTAGTATGTTTGCTAGTATTGCTGCTGCTTCAGTTCTTGAATGAATTGGCTCATTGTTGATCGCCCTTCTGAAAATTTCTTCGATCATGATCTGCATTATGCCTGCCTCAATAAGTATCTTTGCATTCTGATGGGAACCGGATATCTGTTTCAGGGCCCTAAATGCAGCAGTTCTCGTCAGAGTGTTTCCGGTTTGAACCATTTGGATTAGAGCTGGAGTAGCTCTCTCCTCCACATAGGTCTTGCTGTCTGGCCCAGGGACAACTTCCCCAAGGTAGCTTGCCATCTCAATTCTCATCTCTTCATCACCTGTACAAGTTGATTATGTAAGGTCTGTTCAATTCATCTTAAATTCAATTCAGTTAAGTTCAGGAGTATTCAGTTCAATTCAAAGCCTGCATATTCAGTTCAGTTGCATTTTCTAGAGAATCCGATTCAAGTTGGACAGCGAACTCTCTACATATGCTAAATTCGATATCCATAAAACAGGTAACAAAGTGCTTTAAAAAGATTACATTACCTTCAACTAGATGAGTGAGCAGAGGTTCCCAATATCCGTTCTCTGCCATCAATTTGATGTTAGCAGGTAGTCTCTCCAAGTTCTTCAAGATTTTGTTAGCCGTTTCTGAAGTGAAAGCATCTGACTGTCTGTATTTGACTGTAATCAGCATTAAAATGCCTCCAGCCACTGTCCCAATCTTACCGTGGAAAAACTGGGTTCTGGTGAGCTCAAGCAAGAGCAACGCAGATGCATGTCTAGCAGGTATGTGGCCACTCGATAACATCTTTATGAGTATTGATATGTCAACTGTCCTCGCAATGATGTCCTGTGTAGATATATGCAAGTAGTAAACACCGTAAATTTGTGAACTATATAAACACTTAACATTTGTACTAATATGTGATGGAAAATGCTTGTGTTACTGAAGTAATTACCTGTCCATCATCATCGCCTTCTGCCAATTGTCTCAACAGCTCCAAGGTTGCACATCTTACATTCCTGCTCCGGTATCCGACAAGGTTTGCTAGCAACGGAATTATTCCAATGCCACGAACCTGCACCTTGTTGTACGGCTTACCTTCACAGACTCTTCGTAGATCATCAATTGCTTCAAGCAGCATATTCTCTGTGCTCCCTAAAGACAGAGCTGCCCGGGCTACCTTAATCCTTGCTGCTTCATTTCTCTCCTTCCACTCATTAATGGTCGCTTTCAGGGCCATATTGGGGCTTAAGTTAACGGTGCTTAGCTTCTGTCTGGATTGGGGACAGACAATTGCCATTGGATCATGAAACTTATCAAAGAATTCAGTAATGGCTTTCCTCTCATATGTCACTCCGCTTTCTATTGTGACGGGATCATCCATAATCCTTTTTGTCAAAGGACAGAAGAACGTATCATACAGCGGTTCCATGTACTGAGCTAACTGTTGTGATACCATTAAAGAGGATCCACTGCTCGTTCTTTTTGAGTCATTTTGCATATTCATAGTTTTCGGGCTTTCTCGACTCTCTGGTTGATACATCTGCGAATAATCTGATAATTGAAGACTCGTAGCAGAAACATCCACATCAACATCGTCATCAACAGCATAGAGATCAGTTTCCTTTCCTCGTGTGATTTCAATTTCCGAATAATGATTCGATTTGCTGATGCTAATTGACACATCTATCATCTCCCTAGAAAGTGCTTTAGCCGCCTCTTCTATGTAATCCTGGTTCCCATATGCTGACGATGACATCATGCTAAGATTCTCACCTATGCTCCGTATTACATTTTCAAGTTGTTGCACAATGTTCCCTATTTCATAAGGCTGTACTTTCTGTGCAACTCTCTCTACTTGTGCAATGAAGCTCTTAGCTGAGTCGACGTCTTTTGATAAGGATTGCAAGCTTTCGAGTATATTGGCTGCGGTGTTCCAGCTTATACGCAGCTCCATTATGACCATAGTAGCTCGATAAAGATAGCAGCTGATTTCAGCGAATGCTTCCCTCTCTATCTGTAAGCATAACACTGATGTAATAATTTCTGAAATCGCTGACAACAGATATTCAGCCTGGCTTCCAATCGGATTTCGCTCTTCCCGGACCTGAGGCTGTTGGTTTTACATACATGAAATGGCTAAGTAAGTCTATTGACATGATTTTACTCACTTGGGAACAGCCTTTTCGATTAAATGTATGCTATGCGTACGATTTCCTAAAACTATATGCACACCATCCCCTTAGACACCTACTTCTCAGTTAATCCAATCACAAGAGCGTACTTGGAGTTCTTTGCCTATATTCATGTTGGAGTTTTCTTGTTAGATTTACTCAAGTTTACAAGTCCCAAAGTCTTTGAATTTCCTAGAAGTAGTGGAAAAATGAATAGTTGCAAGGTGTGTGATTAGACTCAGAACAAGGATGTTCTGAATCGCGGTCTTGACCTAATTCCATACCAACCATTTTCAGGAAAATTGATCAAACAGAGCCTAACTCAATCACTTTATGATTCTACGCTGCTGTCCGAATAATGATTTATGAACTCATATGATTGATTATTTGTGTATGCAGTCTGAGCAGTCACATACGATTACTAATACAGGACATAAAACAGAAAACAGTTCATCATGTAGTGTCAAATGTGTTCATCTGAAATCGAAAAGTGATTCTGCATTTGCTTCTCAAAGCTACAAGTACTAGACCATCAACGATTGAATGATTGAATTTACAAGACTCATGTTACAGGTAACGAAAGAGAGTAGAAGGGTGTAGTGCTGCGTACCTTGGACCAGTCGGAGCTGCTAGTCGACATCCTCGTCAGAATCAGGACCAGAAGCTCAAGTTTCAGAATCTGGAGAGTGGTTCATCACTTTGTTTGAAGAAAACATATACTGCATCAATGTTGACCTTTGAACCAGTCTTCTTTGGTCTTTGGTAAGTTTCCCTTTCCCAAATTATTGAAAACTCCAGCTTGTTTGATTATAGTCATGATCATACTTCATTGAGGTTGATATTCTATATCAGAAGATGAACTCAGTCTCAGAAGTTGTTGATTTTTTTATTCATGTTCATAACTCTAAAGTCTTAATTATTCATTTAGTATAATTCACTTGAGACTTTATTCAGCTCATAAAATATTGGCTTGCTTGTGAGAATTAATTACCCTTAGCTTTCATAGAATTCTGGGAGACAATCTACCAGAAAAATAGAGAAAAACAGACAAACAAAATGCATTCCGTTAACAATATCAGTGTTTTAATTCAGAACATTGGTGTTTTTAATAACAAAATAGTATTGACTATACCGTATCGGTTTGTGTTATACACCTACTAATCAAGTTTTTCTTTATTTATTGTTTGATTTGTTGGTTGTTTGAGTTGATTATTGCTACAAGCATCCAATGGGAGTAGGATAATGTGCTGGAGACCAAGTCTTGCTTTTTCAATGCAACTGTAAAAATGTGAAATATTTTGTGTCACTTTCATAGATTTAATTTACTCATTTAAAGTTTACTGGATGTAATTGGGTTGTGCAATTCATTTCTTAATGCTTAATATGACTTTGTACATAAAAAGTTGTTGATCCACTTTATAACTTATTTATTCAGATACGAATATACGATCATGCCTGTCAATTTGCTGTAGATCTCCTAAAATCTTTTACAAGTATTATAGAGATTCAAAAAGACGCACCCCATACAAGGTTGCGTTCTGAGGCGATTTTGAAGCAGGCAGAGTTCGAGTTGTTGCTTCCTGTTTCGGGAAATAGTATTGCTCTTCGATAGTAGTAACAATGCATGTTCCGCATCACTTGCAGTAGCAAGTTCGACAAATATCATAGTACCAAGCCTGGCCAAACTGGAGTAAGCAGTCCGTATCTTCACTGGCCTGCATCCAAAAAATGGTTTTCACTAAAATCGAGCAATTGAAGCCACTTTGCTCAAGGTGATGGAGAAATTTCGCTTTACATACTGAGAAAAACAGTTCCCCAAGACTCTGTGGAACTGGATGATTCATGAATCATCCAACAGCATTTGCAGTTCCACACAGATACCAATTCACCAGGCACTAATCTACTAAGACTGTTAGCAAAAAGATCAAGAAACGTAGAACTCTGATCCGGACAATTCACCAGGCACTAGAAAAAAGATCAAGACTTTTACCAATTCAATCAGCATTTCACTTCAAAATCAATCTCTGATTCGGACAAAAAGTACAAATAATACTCTGCCATTACAGAATAAAGATAAGGCATGCCAATAACAAGCCCATAGCAGCACAATAAACCGGTAAATCTACCATGAAAGAAAAACACATTACTACAAAGCTATATAAGAGATTCTGTTAGTTTCTACTTACACTCGTTACACTTTGTAAATTGCAGCCTAGTAAATTACTAAGAATAAGATGAAATTATATTCAATGAAGAACACTGTCCAGAAACTATTGGGGAATTAATATATATGACTAGATTCCACAACTACAAGTTCGAGCTTTTAGATGAGATGGAATTCTATCAGAAACAACATTGTGATTTAATCAAATATGTAATCTAAACTTCTGGAAACAAGCTAGCTTACATGATATTACCAACATATCAAAAGCTTTCCGAGATTAAGGTGCATGCTGGATGGAAGTCAGAGTCCCTCTTTGGTGCAGTAGTAAAGAACAGAAAGTGAAAGGTATCTTCGCGTGTATATAAACATATTAAGCAAGTTAATCATGAATGTCACAACCATTACTGTCGTAAATGATCAACGAATTAAGCAAATCAATAAAAATAAAATTAAGGCAGAAGGCATGAAAGCTTGGAAATAAGCAAAGAAACCAAAAAAGCACAACTAGTCTCCATTGAACTATATCAATGAAAGGCAATAGTTAATCATTTAGTACCAAACTAACAGTGCCCTATTTTACAGGATAGGCATAAAATCCAAAACTACAGGAGACAGAGTTATAAACATTGCTAGAGAAGCCTAAAGACGAGTCCTATACACATTGCTAGACAAAAGCCAAAACATGAGTCCGAATAAGTAAACATCGTCAACTAAGTTCTTGATCCATCTATATCATGCTCAAGACAAACTGTTCATTAATGCTCTTTTGCTTACTAGCTACCAGCGCTTCTCTTTTTCCAAAGTTTGTTCTTTTTTGGTTGTTTGTTGATTCCATCTTCATCAGCATTACTCTTTTTCAGCTACTAAATTTCATGCTGCTTCAGCGAGACAAGACTATCCACGAAACTACTTCCTCCAACAAAATCAATCAGACGTCCATCAACTGCCATTTCCTTAGTCGTTTTCTTTCCCAAATGATACATAGCCACAACCTCGTCTTCTGTTATGAATACAATCTCCTTGTCCCCGTTAAGACACAAAGGTATATCTATATCCCACTTGTACCTTGTATCAAACGAAAAACTGGTCCAAGAAGCTACCGACCCATACTGTTTCATCATCCATACATCAATATAAAAACTAGCCCCGCGGTTTATCATGCACAAGCACCCTCCAAGAACAGAAAGGCTGTTAAACCGAAATTTATCATCATAAACATTAGGCGGAGTAGGTAATTCAAACATGACCTCATCACTCAATCTGAAAGCAACTATCTTAGATGGATAACCGGCTTCCCTGTCACCAGACAACCAGTGTACAGAACCATTAACAAAAGCCCCATATGAGAATACTACACCATTATCATGAGTGCAAACACAAGTATTAATGCTTCTCCAAACACCAAGTTTCACAGAAAACACATCAACAAATCCATACAAATTCAGGTCATTCGGGTTGATTAGATCATGATAATAAAAAAACAATACAATCTTATAATCATCAGTAGAACTATCATACCCAAACCCACACAACTTTTCAAGTCCCCAGAGGCGATGGAGCTCTTTCCCATCATGTTGCCTAACTTCTGAACATGCCCAGTGTATGTCTACATTCTCCTGGGTAATTGGATTGATCAACTTCATCCCAAAACAAGTATGTTCCAACAAAACCAAGCCATTGCAAGAGCCCAAAACTCTTCGCCACGACAGATATTCCTCAAAACCGAACTTACTTGAAACGGCGTCGTCCGTAAATGGGGGAGTGAGGATGTGGAGGTGTTGGGCTAAAAGAAAGAGATTTTGGGGGTGGGTTTTTCGGTGATTAAGGTGTAATTGGATGAATTGGGGCTGGGACAGACGAGTTTGCCATGATTTGGATAAACACCTGCATTTGCCTGCGGATTTAGCTGGGAGTCTGGAGAAGATTTCGATCAATATTTCTTCTGGGAGAGACGACATACTAGTATAAATCAGAGATTGGGGATGGAATGGAAGAGAAGCTAATTAACAGAGCATAGAGAAATTTTCATGAGAGGCAAATGAAATAAAAAGGGGATACAATGAACCAACTTATCCTCCATCGTATGTTTACTTAATTCCATTTGTGGGCATATTTAAAATTAAGTATATATAGGACGACCACGCGGGAACCCGCGTGTCAAAGTTGCTTGTCATACATTATTTCGGAAAATTTCCGGGAACAAGTGAACGTGCACCTCCACATTACATATGACATCACCACCATGGCACCATCTAATATTTTGAACTTGTAACGTTGACACGCTATTCTAGCATAAATATTTTTTTTATAATGCAATTCGAAATATATTTACAGTTATGCTCTTGACACACGATTCTCGCATATAAGTAATAATTTAGTGTCTTTCATGACGTATCAATACAAATTATTATTTAATTGATTTAGTATAAATTAAAATAGATTAAACAAAATTGAAATCTTGATCTAATTTAAATATTTAATTTTAGTGAATAATAATGAATATTTGCATCTCAATATTTTCACAAACTTTTTTTTCGGTCACTTTTTTTTGTTTAGTTATATTTCTCTTAGTTTTAAGGCCACTATATTTTAGTATAATAATCACTTGTATGTCTATTCTTATTAAATAATAATAGAAGATATAAATGAGAAAATGTAAAATGTCAGGTCTTGAGAAAGTAAAAATGATCATGCATAACGAGCTTTCCAAAGTCAAGCCCGCAAATTGGACAGGGCACCGCACAGGTAGGGTGGTGAAAGACTTCTGGACTTTTGGCATTGATTTAGTTAGAAGGGTTTTTATATATTGCTTTTGCTAAATCAAACAATTGAAGCCACTTTGCGTAATGGTGAGAATTCGCCTGATATACGAAGAGAAAATAGTTCCCCAATATTCGATATGTGGAACTAGGACCAATAACTTATTTATAGAAACAAGAACAACCAACACATATTATTTACTACGAAAGACAGTGACATGGAACTAGGCTTGGCAATGATTGGTTTTTAACCATAACATAAACCAACCAATAACCATTAGAATAAAGGTAATGGTTTTAAACCATAACCATAACCGTAACCGTTTAGCAACCGACTACCCTTGCCCGACCGGCCGCGGAAATTTCAACTATGCACATTAGAACTGAACTTAATTAATATAAATTGGTTTGTAATGTAATATTAGGATTAAAAACCTAATTTTAACCGTAACCATTGGTTTTGACCGGTTGCATAACCTGACCATAACCGATCATTATATTCTTTGATTACGGTTACGGTTATTATTCTAATGGTTATGGTCATGGTTATAACCTAAATTAAAACATGTTTATGGTTAAAAATCAACCATTCCCAAGCCTAGAGAGAACCATCTCACCAATTTCCTGCCAAGTTCAGCATTAGCAGTTTCACTTAGTTACCAATTCACCTGGATGCAACTAATAATCTACACCAAAAGATCAAGTAATGTAAAAGGTTGGAAATTATACAAGTTTCCTCCAGGATAATATCAACATTTCAACTTAAAACCAAACAAAAACACAGTGCAAATCTTTGATCCGGACACACAGTACAAATAATGCGCCAAAAAAAAAAAAAAGAGAAACAGAGAAGGCATGCCAATAATGGGCTAGTAGCAGCACAAGAAACCAGCAACTCTATGTCTCTATCCATGATCGAATACATCAAAGGTAAAACACATTACTATAATGCTATAAGAGAGAGCATATCCTAGATTCACATGATCTTTCAACTTAAATCCAATTGTCATACTCAAGTAATCGAAACAGTATACCAAATTACACAAAATGAAACACCATGTCCAACAACAACACTGTTATTTCTTCAAATATACAATTCAAGATTGTGGACACAAGTTAGCTTACATGTGCATTATCAACATCTGAAAAGCCTCCTGGCAGTGGAGGGCGTAGGCTGGATAGAAGTCAGTGTCTTTTTTTTAGGTTAGTAATAAAGAACAGAGAGTGAAAGGTATCTACATATGTTAAAGAACTGAGTAATGCAGGAACTTTATTAAAGGAAATAGGCAAAGACAGACAGTTAAAGAAACCCCAAGTAATCTCCATCGAACTACTATCAATGAAAGGCCACATTGTAGTTAAAGAATGTAGCACCAAACTTAGAGCAACATCTTATCTTATATACCATAGGTATAATATCCGAAATCCCAAACTACTTGGAGACCAAGTTATACATTGCAAGACAATGTTAATATTAGCAGAATACAAAAAAACATAGATATGCAAGAAGCAAGAAGAGTACGACCTATTCTGATGTTGAATCTTTACCTACTACAGCATAAGGCAAGATACTAAAACGAGACTCTGATAAAGTAAACATCATCAACTCAATTCTTGTTCCAGCCAAATCCAGTTACCATTGTTTCCCTCCTCTCCTTTTTCTTCAGGATAGCAAATGTTCAATGCTGCTTCGGTGAGACAAGACTATCCACGAAAGTGCTTCCTCCAAGAAATTCAACCAGACGTCCATCAACTGCCATTTCCTTGGTCGTTTTCTTTTCCAAATGGTACATTGCTACAATTGAGTCTGCTCTTAAGAATACAATCTCCTTGTCACCATTAAAACACAAAGGTTTTTCTATACCCCACCTGTTTCTTGTATCACAAGAAAAACTAGTCCAAGAAGCTACCGATCCATACTCTTTCATCACCCACACATCGAAATAAGAATTAGTCCCTCCAGTCCTGCGGTTTATCATACACAAGCACCCTCCAAGAACGGAAAGGCTATTAAACCGGAACTTATCACCATCAACATTAGGCGGAGTAGGTATCTCAAACATTACCTCATCACTCAATCTGAAAGCAACTATCCTAGGTGGATAGCCGGCTTTTTTGTCACCAGACAACCAATGTATGGAACCATTGACAAAAGCCCCATATGAGAATACAGGATCAACATGAGTGCAAATACAAGAATCAATACTTCTCCAAACGCCTAGTTTCACAGAATACACATTAACATATCCAATAAAAAGCTTAGGATGAACTGGGTAATCTTCTACTCGATGAAAATATGAAAGAGATACAATCTTATAATCATCAGAAGAGCTATCATACCCAAGTCCAAATATCTTTCCAACTTCCCAGAGCCAAAACAGATGTTTCCCATCACGTTCCATGACATCATCATACTGAATTTCCGGAATGTCTACGTTCTCCTGGGTAATAGGATTAGCCAACTTCATCCCAGAAACATGATCATCCAACAAAACCAAGCCGTTGCAAGAGCCCAATAATACTCTTTCCCTGTCCCATGACACATTTTCCACCAAATCAAACTCACTTGAAACGGCATCGTCGGTAAATGGGGGAGTAAGGATGTGGAGGTGGTGGGCTAAAAGAAGGATATTTTGGGGTTGGGTTTTGCGGCGATTGAGGTGTAATTGGATGAATTGGGGTTTAGAGAGACGAGCTTGCCATGATTTGGATAAACACCTGCATTTGCCTACAGATCTAGCTGGGAGTCTGGAGAAGATTTCGATCAAGATTTCTTCCGGCAGAGACGACATACTGCTCTGAATTGGAGATGGAGGGGAAGCTATTCGGAATTTCGGACAGGAACACTGAGTAGTGACTAGTGAGTAGTACTGAAGTGAAAGTGAAGATCGAGCCAACCAAAAGTGAAATAGAAAATGGGAAAATTTGAATTTTATTTTTTATTTTTTTATAACGCCTGGAACCAGCCACACGTGTACTAAAACCCGAACCCGGCCTGCCTATCGAAATAAATTTACACGATCGACCTGGATGACACATAAAGTATGCAAATTATATATATATAAATACCATTACTTATAAATGATATATCTAAAACATCACCTTATTCATATTTTCACATTTCACTACGAATAAAGTAACGAATAATGATAACCTTTTTTTTTAATGACTTTTTTTCATTGATAAAAAAAGAGCATAAGATGATAAAAACATTACGAGACCTATCCGGGACTCAAACACCGAGATTAACAAACAAAAACTTATATATGAACTCCCAAAACGACTTCACCTATACCAGCACCAGCATATATGTACTACCCGCAACTAATTTGCTCGGGCATTGTTGAGCCCTTTTAACTAAACAACTTTGCATCGCATCATCCGTACTCTTTATATTCATAAATTTAAAATTTTAATTAAATTGAAGTCCGTAGCAATTAAATCAACTTACGATTATTGTAAGAGGGCAAATTCGTTCCGAAAGTACAAGTTCATCGATCACATGTGAAAAGACAATGCAAACCATAACAAATACTCCGGAATGGATATATGTGGAGTCAATATTCTTTCAAGATCTTGGCCTTCTCCAGAATGTAGTTACCCTCTTTATACTTGTGGCTGGAGTCATAAGCTTGCAGATAGGTCCAACCCATTTCAACACCACATCTACTACAGAAAATGCGAGCGATTGAGAAGTAACCAGTTATGAGCTGCCTGTCCTCTTTTGCCCCAACCACAATATTCATTGTATGACCAAACATATACGCTTGTCCTGTCTCACACTGACTCATATATACTAGATCAGTTATATACTAACACCGAGTCAATTAACAAATACGTGCTATACTTAATGAGTAAAATTACGTGTACTAATTGTTGGAAAAGTCCACCTATGTGGACTTTTAGAAAAGTACACTCAATATTGTTGATGTTAATTGTAAAATAGGTGATGTTTGTTATAAAACATTTGCTGTTTATGATAAAATAGTTGATAACTTATAAATAATTGATGTTAATGGTAAAATAGTTGATGTGTCAGGTATATAATCGATATTTCATGGTAAATCGTTGATAATGTATTTCAAATAGTTTATGTTTATTGAAAAATATTTAATGTTTGTTATAAATAGTTGATGTGCGTTGTAAATAGTTGATGTTTATGTTAAAATAGTTGATGTTACATTGTAAATAAATGATGTTGTTAGGTTGACTTTTTGAAAAGTCCATTTTTAGTGGACTCTCCCAAAAGTTTCTCAATTACTTGATGGTGGTATCGAGACTTAACGAGCTCTTCTTTATTGATGCAAATAAGAATAACAAATTACTAAAATATCAAGTCTTAATGAACGTTTTCAAACACAAAATGAAGTTCAATCATGACTCATTAATCTTAGCGAATGAGTCGAGCTCGTACCTAATAAATTGAGTCTTCGTAAAGTCTCGATTCATAGGAAATGTAATGCTAAGTACTAAATTATACTTATGTTTAGAAAGTGTTTCCTTTATTCAATCCTGACTTTTTTATGTTTATGTTTGTTTATT